>VYZV01019367.1:54317-82514 GCA_013401275.1 Pandion haliaetus
TCAGGTTCTCCTCTTCTTTCCTTGTCATGACTCCTCTACAGCTCTGCAATTTGGACACTGCTTTACGAGACAAAAAGAAAAAAAAAAAGAAAAAAGTGACTACTGAACTCCTGTGAGACGATTTCATCTATGCCTCCAGCCTCTTCAAAGGCATATTGCCGGCATTAGCATTTGCAACCAGTGCTCTGCCAGCTGGCCGCGGCTCAGGCGTCCACATTTAGTATGGTGCAAGAGGGTGATGATGCTCTTTTGTTGCTTCAGGGAAATTGTATCACAGATTATTTTTTAATGAGCAGCAAATTCTTACTGGGAGACATAAGAGTACATCTGGCTTCCAGTCGGACCGCCAACAGGGAGGGAGGTGGGGACACTCTGCCCAGAGCTGGGGAGGGCTATTCAGAGTATCTGGGTCCACAGGCACCTGCCACAGGCATTGCTCAGCCCTGGCACCAGCAGGTCTGCTTCAGGAGCGATGCAGTGCCCAGGGAAGTGGATAGAATCATAGAATTGGTGAAGTTGGAAAAGACCTTTAAGATCCTTGAGTCCAACCATTAATGTAACACTGCCAAGTCCACCGCTAAACTGTGCTCCTAAGGGCCACATCTACACATCTTTTAAATACCTCCAGGGATGGCGACTCAACTGCTTCCCTGGGCAGCCTGTTCCAATGCCTGACAACCCTTTCAGTAAAGAATTTTTTCCTAGTATCCAATCTAAACCTCCCCGGTGCAACTTGAGGTCATTTCCTCTCATCCTATCGCTTGTTACTTGGGAGAAGAAACTGACCACCACCTCACTACAACCTCCTTTCAGGTAGTTGTAGAGCATGATAAGGTCTCCCCTGAGCCTCCTTTTATCCAGCCTAAACAACCCCAGTTCCCTCAGCTGCTCCTCAGAAGACTTGTGCTCTAGACCCTTCACCAGCTTCATGGCTCTTCTTTGGACATGCTCCAGCACCTCAATGTCTTTCTCATAACGAGGGGCCCAAAACTGAACACAGTATCCGAGGTGCCGCCTCACCAGTGCTGAGTACAGGGGACGATCATTTCCCTAGTCCTGCTGGCCACATTATTTCTGACACAAGCCAGGATGCCATTGGCCTTCTTGGCCACCTGGGCACACTGATGGCTCATATTCAGCTGGCTGTTGACCAACACCCCCAAATCCTTTTCCGCCAGGCAGCTTTCCAGCCACTCTTCCCCAAGCCTGTAGCGTTGCATGGGGTTGTTGTGACCAACATGCAGGACACAGCACTTGGCCTTGTTGAACCTCATACAGTTGGTCTCGGCCCAACGATCCAGCCTGTCCAGATCCCTCTGTAGAGCCTTCCTACCCTCAAGCAGATTAACACTCCTGCCCAACTTGGTGTCATCCACAAACTTACTGAGGGTGCACTCGATCCCCTAGTCCAGACCATTGATAAAGATATTAATCAGAACTGGCCCCAATACCCAGCCGTGCGGAACACCACTTGTGACCGGCCACCAACTGCGTTTAAATCCATTCACCACCATTCTTTGGGCTTGGCCATCCAGCCAGTTTTTTACCCAGCAAAGAGTGCACCCATCCAAGCCATGAGCAGCCAGTTTCTCCAGGAGAATGCTGTGGGAAACAGTGTCAAAGGCTTTACTGAAGTCTAGGTAGACAACGTCCACAGCCTTTCCCTCATCCACTAAGTGGGTCACCTTGTCATAGAAGGAGATCAGGTTAGTCAAGCAGGACCTGCCTTTCATAAACCCATGCTGACTGGGCCTGATCACCTGGTTGTTCTGTATGTGCCACATGATGGCACTCAAGATGATCTGCTCCATAATCTATCCTGGCACCAAGGTCAGACTGACAGGACTGTAGTTCGCCAGATCCTCCTTCCAGCCCTTCTTGTAGACGGGCATCACATTTGCTAACTTCCAGTCAACCCGGACCTCCCCAGTTAGCCAGGACCGCTGATAAATGATGGGAAGTGGCTTGATGAGCACTTACTTCTACCAGCTCCCTCATTACCATTGGGTGGAGCCCATCCAGCCCCATAGACTTGTGTATGTCTAAGTGGTGTAGCAGGTCATTAACCATTTCCCCTTGGATTATGGGGCTTTATTCTACTCCCTGTTCCTGTCTTACAGCTGAGGGGACTGGGTACCTGGAGAACAACTGGTCTTACTAGTAAAGACTGAGCCAAAGAAGGCATTAAGTACCTCAGCCTTTTCCTCATCCTTTGTCACTGCTTCCCCCTGCATCCAATAAAGGATGGAGATTCTCCTTAGCCCTCCTTTTGTTGCTAAAGTATTTCTAGAAACATTTTTTATTGTCTTTTACAGCAGTAGCCCAAGTGAGTTCTAGTTGGACTTTGGCCCTTCTAACTTTCTCCTTGCATAACCTCACGACATCCTTGTAGTCCTCCTGAGTTGCCTGACCCTTCTTCCAAAGGTCATGATCTCTCCTTTTTTTCCTGAGTTCCAGCCAAAGCCCTCTGTTCAGCCAGGCTGGTCTTCTTCCCCACCAGCTCGTGTTCTGGCACATGGGGATGGCCTGCTCCTGCAACTTTAGGATTTCCTTCTTGAAGCATGTCCAGACTTCCTGGACTCCTCTGCCCTTCAGGACTGCCTCCCAAGGAACTCTGTCAACCAGTCTCCTAAACAGGCCAAAGTCTGCCCTCCAGAAGTCCAAGGTGGCAGTTTTGCTGACCCACCCTCCTTACTTCTCCAAGAATCAAAAACTCTTAATTTCCTGATGCAAAGCTCTCACCATGCCAGCAGACACCTTGAATTTGGGGCTGACATGAAACCCCAAATCCTGATCCTTATTGTTCACCCTGTGTACAACCGTACTCCTGTTGGTTTCAGCACAGTTGCTCCTCCTGTGCATTGGCATGAATCAAGGTGGAGTAAGCAGTGAAGAGCCTGGATGTGTCATGTGAGCCACATCTGAGCATCTCATGGCACCAGGGTATAATCTGAACATGTGGTTTGAGGCTTTGCTTAACCCACTCAGAGCCCCACTGACTCTGGCTGCAGGCAATCAAGCCTGAGGACAGGCAGATGCAATTCAGCGCATGTTTTATGTGCATCTGCACACAATGCTTTCGGAGAGAGAGTCCGAACCACAGCTGCTCCCCAAGCCATAATCTGTAGGTCTGTTTCTTAATAGGTCACTGGATTAGAGACCATACATCCAGACTGGGTTTTATTTCCAAACTGAGCCGGCAGACCCAAGCTCCTGCTGTTAGTGACAGTGAATGAACTGGGGGAGACAAATCACACAGCCTTTGCGGAAGCATTTCTTTGAGATGTTTACTCATTATAGAGCATGCCTGTCAGATGAGATAGCCCGGTGAACTGTGCACAGGAAAACTGACTCCTGCTGCAAGATCCAACTATATTCATATAAAACCCTAAGAGATGGGCTATGGAAAGGAAAAATTATTACAAAGCCAGTAGCAGCAGCTATTCCCTTCCCTCCCCTGAGCTCTGACAGTGGTTACTCACGTGAGCAGCTGGGGTACCCGTAGAAGCCCAGGGCACACTGGTTGCAGGTGTGTCCTGCAAAATTCACATGGCATCGGCACTGGCCAACTGGGCTGCAGTTGTTGTCCACCGCACCCCGGGAATCGCAGGAACAAGCTGTAAGAGCAGGACTCTCAATAGTCTGATGGATGTGTGATCCGTGGCCAACCGCTGCTGATCTGAACTGCCATTCAGCCCCACATGAATTAGCCATTTCCATCAGAACTAAATTAATTTCTTAATCCTCTGGAAAGACAGGCAATATTTTCAGCTAGAGTTATGGCCACACCAGGAAAATGCCACTGAGGGTTTTTTACAGCCCATTCAACGTTCCTCAGCAGTTTAGTAGGTTAATGCATTAAAGAGAGAGACAAAAAAAGGCATAAGCTGAGACACCAGGTCACAGCAGAGTTGTGATGAGGAAGTGTGACCGATAAAAACTGCTTTGTCTTCCAGGCTTTGGCATGATCCACGACCTCCAGAACAGGCCTGCCAAATTCACAGTGCAAACCACATGGGCTTTGATTTTGAGAAACATCAAAGCCTTACAAAAGTAGGCATGTTTTTCAGAAAGTGACAGACCAGCAGGAACTGAACGTTAACGTCCTTACCATAGCAGTGGGGGTAGGAGTGGTGCTCAGGACTGCACTGCTCACACCGTGGCCCAGCAAACTCAGGTCTGCAGAAACACCTCCCAGCAGAGTCGCAGCCTCCCGGCAGTGTCCCGACCGCACTGCAGCCGCATACTGCAACAGAGAGAAACCATTTGCCCTGTGCTGGGAGCACAGGGCAAAGCTCATGACAATATGTTGTTTTGTTTTGGTTTTTTTTTTTTCTGAGGTTCTCAGATGGGCATTTAGGTGCTGCTCTAAGCATTCAAACTGTCGATCTCTGCCCATCGCATATGTCCTCCAAAATGCTCACAAAACAACTTTCCAGTCCTCCTTCAGAACCCTGCCAGAAGACTCTTGCTTTGTGTGTACCCACCCAGGCCCACAGGAGAACAGACACTCACGCTGGCACAGAGGGTAGTTGAAGTAGCCAGGAGCACACTGGTTACACAAGTGCCCTTCAAATCCTGTTCGACACAGACACTGCCCTGTCTCGCTGTCACAGGTGCCATCATACTGACCAGGGCCGGAACACTGGCAGGCTGGAAAGCAACAAGGGCACAAGTAAATAAGCAGCTTCTTCATATTTCCCCTTCCTAGGAAAGGAACCAGAGCATCTGTTCCTCTGGGGTAGAAATGCAGTCACTGGAGAAACCATGAGGGACACAGCTGACAGCAGGCATGCCTGGCCCACAGCTCACATCCATAGGGAATTTCTCAAGAGCCCCCTGCAGGCTGGGAGGATGCTGGAGGGTCAGGGCTTGGTGGAAACTACCAGCAGAAGTCATGGGAATTTGTCACTTGGAAGTGGGGCTGGAGAATTCCTCCTTCCCAGCGTGAGTGGAGGATGGGGAGAGGCACACTCCTCCCCAGTAGGGAGGCAAGCAGGGTGAGCTTGGGGCCGCTAACCCCGCGTTACTCACGCTGGCAGCTGGGTCCGTAATGGCCCGGGGCGCACTGGTCACAGTGTGTTCCCTGGAAGTTGGGTTTGCACACGCACATCCCCACCCGAGGGTCTTTCCGGCAGGCATTGCCTTCTGTCCCACCGGCATAGCAATCACAGTCTGGAGTGGGGGGACACAACAAGCAACACCACACATGGCTGTCAGTCGATTTCTGCTGCTAGGCAGAAGTCCCGTCCCATAAGGACAGGGAAGGAGCTGCCACGAGAGGCAACAGCTCAAGCATTTGCCTCCTAATAAACTTCCTACCAGATGCAAATGTTTTAACCACCCCCCCCTCAAGTGACCAGCATTCCTGGCTCATGGGGTTGCAGGGTGGCTGGGAGGCCTCAGCATCACGCACATGTGCAAGATGCTGGATTGGCAGCAGGGCAATGCACAGGGCAGACAAATGCTGTTTGCACAAGCCCAGATGGGGCTGATTCAGTGCAGCACTGCCCAAGAGCTGTGCAGGAATAACCAAAGCCTTCAGAGTGGGGTTTGGGCTTTCTCTCTGGTCACTCCATGCTCAGCTGTGTCTGAAAGCTTCCTGCTGCCACGGCAGGCGGGTACTCCAGGCCAGCAGCAATGAAGCTCTTGGCCAGCCCTGCCTTCACCAACAGCAGTGGTGTGGGGTGCTGGGCTGGGAGAGGGAAGGGCAAAAAAAATCCAAGAATCAGAGGGAGGGGGAAGGGGGGAAATGAGAAGGGAAGTGAGAAATTCCAGCTCAGGAAAGAAAAACCTGGAAGATACAGAGTTTAAAATATCAGAAGGAAGGAAAAGGTTATCTGGAGCACACTGGGGAGCATGAGACAGGGGAGGACTTGGTGGGAAAAAGAGGGGAAAAAAAAGCACAAGTGAGGAGATGAACCATGAGGAGTGAGCATGAGAGAGGGGGGAGGCAGAGGGGAGCAGGGATGAAGGCACGGGTGAGCTTTCAAAACAACAGAGAAAGCGACACAGAGTGAGCGGCTGTCTGTGCACGCTTCCCAGGCGCACACAGCAGTGCTACCTGCAGCTTTGTGCAGAGGGGGCCATCGGCACGGACCCACTGTGCTGTCCACCACATGGAAAACACAGGGCATGCAGGTGTGGCAGAAAGACAGGTTTGTGTCTGAACCCAAAGCCTGAGATTTGGGAGAACCCAGCTCGGGTTCCAGCTCAGCCACAGCCACTCTGTGATCTTAGGGGGGGTTCCTTACAGGGAGGCCAGAAGGGACATCCCCACATGGCCTGGACCCCAGAAAAAAGCACAGAATCACACAGTCACTCTGGGCTAGAGTTTCCCTGTCTATAAAAAGGGTATCATAAAACTTCCTTTCCCCCACCCCTCAGCTGCCTCCTCTCTCAGAATCACTCTGTGTCAGGGCTGTCTCTTACAAAATATGTGCCCAGTAAGCTGAAGACCTGATCTTGCATTGGATGGTGAGATAACAGAAATAATAGCACAGTGATTGCCCAAGCATCAAGGAAAACTGCACTGCTTACTTATTATCTGTCCTGCAGGGAGCACTTGTTCTCCAGTATCGTTGTGAGCGAAAGCTGGAACAGCTACGCAGAGAGAGAGAGACATTGCACAGGTCATCACACACACTCAAAGAAATCCTGTCTGGATCTCAAGGGCTTGACAGTCCCAAAGCTGAACACACCGAATTAAAACGTGGAACATGGAACAAAGTGCAGACATCCCACTAAACAAAGATCCATTACAACCATTTTTAACCAGGGCTCTGGAAAAACGTCTTTCACAAAGTGAGAGATGAGACTCCAGCCAAATGGGAAGCTCCCGTTGACTCCAGAGAGCTGGGTTCAGCCCAGGTCAGCTCTGGTCCAGCTTCCACCCAAGCCAAACGTGGATTTGTCCCCACCTGCAAGAACTCTTCTTGGGACAGGCGTGCCATGTGGCACAGGGAAAAGGCACCTGGAGAGCAGCCCCAACTAGAGCTGTTGGCCCCCCCTGCACCCACTGGGTCTGCAGGGCCCCAGACCTGACCACTCCACACTCCCACACACCCCACTTACGGTAGCAGTGGGGGAAGTTGAGGTATCCCTCGGCACAGGCATCGCAGTGCTCCCCAGTGTAATTGGGCTTGCAGTAACAGCGGCCGGTGAGGTCCTCACAGGTGCCATCGGTGAAGTCAGACTCACAGTTACAGCCTGCAGAGGGACAAGCCAGCAGCGGTTGTCACTGACTGAGACCCTCATGAGCACCATAGAAGCATCAGTATGATACAGAGCCTCTGTAAGACACCCTGGCCGCCTGCTGCAAATGCTCTCCAAAAATAAAAAGTGAGATTTTGCCTCCTCAAAAGGGGTCTGGTTCAGAGGAACTACTGCCACTGTGCTTGTCCCACTGCAGGGTCCCAAGTAAAGCAGCACAGCCCCAACTTGCTTCTCCAGGAGACCCCAGTGGCCCCAGAGGTGGTGGTGGCACACTGCCACGAGGATGCAATGCAGAGCAGCCCATGTGTCATAGCTCCCAGACTGAGCTGGGCTCCCCAGCAAAACAGATATAACCCACTGCTGCCTAGAAATCCCTGTCTTAGGGCATAGAGACCAATGCAATTGCCAGCTGAAAGAGCACAACGATGACAGCTAAGACTGGATTTCCCTGTGGGCACAGCTGCAGGGACAACACATTTTTAGCTCATTCTAGCCTTGGAACATGCCACCACTTCTGATTTCACGGATGCTGCAGACACATATACTGTCTGTATGCACAGATACATTTCCATGGGCAATACCAGCTGCAGCAGGAACCACCCATGTGATCACATCTCTCACAGTGCTGGACTCCCTACACCAGAAAAAATCTCTCAGCCCAACCCTCCAGACCACCCTCCCCAGTGTCACCGAGTCCAGGAGAGCATCTACAACCTACAGAGGAGATCACACTCACGATAGCAAATGTATGGAGAGTCGATCGGGTGGTCAGGAGACCGATAGTATCCTGGGATGCACCTCTCGCAATTAATGCCAGTGGTGTGATGCTGAAAGACAGTGGGTTAAGAGGGCCATCAGTTCCTCTGCCTGCAGGATTCATGTTCATCTGCCAGATTTACTAACAGCTTCAGGGTCCGGAGGAAGCAACTCAGGAGTGTCAGCACACAGAAGACCTAAATCTGCTCAAAATTACACACACACTGACTTGAAAACAAAGCATTTCCTGCAAACTGTATCCTCCCACAAATGCAGTATGAGTTTCAGGTTCATATCTGACCTTGAGCCCATTTCACTTGCTTCAGATGGTAAAATGTCCTGACCACTTTGTGCTAGGAGGATAGGAGCAATCTGTTTCGTCCCAGCAAGAAAGCATAGCTAAAAGTTTCATGCCACTGCATGAATTAACCAGCTCCCAGTCACTCTGGGAGTGGAAAAGCTACTTTCTCAACTTCATTTGGAACTTCAGAGTCTGGGGAGATTGGCATTTTGGTGGTCAGAGAGAGATCCAGAGAGATGGCAGCACCTGAGCACTGCAAACTATGCAGGAACTTCCCAATGTGCTCAACACCAACCTGTCCCTCCCAATGCACAGTGCCTCAGCAGACCTAACACTAAAGCATCTGAAATGTAATGGTACTACCCAGGGGACAGCTAGGAACCCAAGTGCTGTTTTCATTATTGCTGCACAGTCCTTTAATTTATGGCAAAGAGAGTAAATTTCCAGGGAGAGACCTAATTAAGATAACAGAGGGTGTGCGAGGGAATTGGCGGAGCTGCCAGCCAGGCTGAACTCCAGGCTGACAGTGGGAACAAACACAAAAATCTGCAACAGCCTTTTCCACAGGAGCTCTTCAGACCTACCTGACAGTCAATGCAAACACCTCCCCCTTCAAACTTGTCTTCGCTACTTTTGCTGGCTTTATGGCGATCCACCTCTGGGTCGTAGTAGCAGTCGTAGGCGTGGCCATTGCAATTGCAAGCTGAAAATACAAAGAGATGTTAGCTAAGCCACCAGTCCATGGAGTTCCTTCAGTCACCAGCTGGATCTCAAGATATGAACTCTTCCTCATGGGTTTGACATTGGATGGGTCACTTTTCAATGAGGAAAGATGGTTGAATGCATCTGGGGGATTACATGATCACCCAAGCTCCCAGAAGTCTTCTAGTTCAAAAGCACAGAACCAGCAACTCTCTCACAAAGTCTAGTCTGTAACCAGAAAAACGCAGCAGACAAAATCAGAAGTAAAATATGCGCAGGCATGTATAGACGAGAAATAAAAATTACCCAACTTTGGGGCCTCAAGTAGTCTGGTTTAGAGGGCAACATTCTTGCCTCTTTTATCCCATCTGGGATAGAGGTGAGCTGTAAAGTTCAGCACCCGGCAGGGGTGGTCTTTACAAACCCACAGGATTAAGATCCAACTGTCCTTTGCCATGCCACATTTATAAGAGATTGTGTGATGTAGGTATGCTCCACGCTCTGCATTCCCAGTGCAGCATAATTTCCACTGTCGGCATTTACCAAAGGTTTCTCTAGACAAATAAAGATGTACTGTATGTAAACACATCCAAAGGTAATTCATCTTGAAGACAGAATTGAGCAACAAGACTTGTCTGCATGAACCCTTGGACACAGAGGAGGAACTGGAACATAAGCAGAATCAAACTCCTGTACAGACCTAGTGGGCCTCCCTGTATGAGCCTCCACTGAACACAATTCACCACTGTGCAAACTGTCCTCTCTGCAGTGGCAGTGATCTTCACTTCACCCAGTGCCACACACCATAAACCCCACCATTTCAGTGAACGGCTTCTCTGCACTGCAACATCAAGGGGCTGGTGAAGTGTGGTCAATCTATGCTTTACAAAACAACCCGAAAAGGAACAAAAAACCCAACTCCAACTTACGCTGGCATTCGTTTGCACTGTCGGCAGTGGCAGGCTTCCACGGGAACTGGTTGAAGCCAGGGCAGCAGCGATCACAGGACCCGCCGCAGGTGTTATGCTGGCAGTCGCACTGTAGCCTGCAAGGGAGAGGAATGAGGTACACCCAAGCCTGCAGCGATGACAGGGATCTGCAGGATGGGGGGGCCACAGCATAACCCTGCTGTGCATAACTATCACTAGTCAGATACACAAATGAGTGATATTAATCCAAATATTCTGGAGAAGAGGCTTCTAAGGCTTTTTTTTTTTAATTTTTGAATTGCTGATTTTTTTTTTTTTTTTTTTTTTTNAACACCAAACTTTGCTCTGCCAGTGCCATTCTCTCCCTTCCTTCTCCTTCACCATCACTCCTCATTTCTTCACAGGGAGACAAGGATTAGAGAAAAATCAGTGTGCCACTGCCTAGCCAGCTCTACAGACAATAAAACATGAAACAGTTGGAGGTGGCAGTGGTAGAAACCTGTGCTGAAGCAAATTACTTGTGAGGGAGTCGTGTGGTGCAGGGACACAAAGATGTCCTCGCCACTGTGCGGGAGCAGCGTGAAAAGAATAAACAATAGCCGAGAGCTGGAGAGCAATGTGGCCACACAGGTCCCATCTGTTCCTCCAGGTATACTTGTGCTTGCAGAGAGGAAGGCCATGAAATCTGAATTAAGTCTTTTAGCAGATGCTCGCCCCGTGCTCCCTGTGAAATGCACCTCCTGCTTTTCTCAACCGGAGCAGGCAGGGCTGTGCTGGGTAAACAGGCGGCTCTGGAGGCGCCAGGCAAGAAATCTCGACGGTCAACTGATGGATCATGTCCCTGCTCGACCACAACGGTGATTCATTAACATCAGTGACATCATCTCCAAAACTTCCACTTAACAGAAGGCGATTCCCATCCAACACAAACGCTTTCTGTTGTATTAGACTTATGGATAATACAGCATGTTCCAGCTTTTATCTGTGCAATTACTCATTTCCCCTCAGGGCCGGTCTGCCACTCCCATCTCTCCCTCCTCCAATGCTTTTCCATTCAAAAGCAGTGTTTAAAAATAAATGTAATTTTTTAAAACATCAGAAACAAATGGAGCAGTCATTCTGGGTGAAATGCAGGAATGCAGACACACTCTTCCATGGCTGCAATGAGCTGAGTGCCATGGTTTCCACCTACACGTATTTTTAAGGTGTGGGACCTGCAACTGTATGTACAGTGAATAGCCAGGCAGAGGCATGGGACAAATGAACTCATTTTAACGAAATATGGGATGATTTGAAAGTTTGGGGAAGTGTGGGCAGGATCCACGCTCAGCATTATTTGCTTCAGCCAGAGGGGTTGAGAGGCAGGAGGTCCCAGCCCTGCTCCCAGCCCTGCTGGTGGTCCTCCTCTTGCAAATGCCATGAAATGCTTGGCTGCAGTCAGCTCTTTGAGCACTCGTGATGCCCCATCCCTACATGCATTCACAGGCTGGGCTGGAGCTGGCAGAATCTAGGCATGAAACCAAGTCCCTGAGAGGTTGGCTGGAGCCTAAGTGGCAGAAATGAGCCCTGAAACATTCACCAGGAACTTTGTTCTCCCTGTGTTTTGCAGACTGAAGGGGGAGACTCAATGAGAGGCAGACCTTGGCTGTGCCTCTGTAATGAAACCACCGTAGACCTCTCACCTGGCTACCACTCAGCACTTAGAAGGAAACAAAATTTTGGTTTTTTTCCACAGCAGCAGCTGGAGATCAAGATTAATGTCCATATACATATGTGTGGAGAAAGATGGTCACTGAGTCAGGGAACTTATAAACCTGCTAAGCAGTGTTAATCTTCCTGGCTGGAGGACGTGGCTCCAGCCACACATCCTGGCTCTTTAACATCTGAGATGTTTGAAAAGCACTGGTTCAGTTCCCAGAATGCAAAAAAGACGGCACTCAATTAGTAAAGATGCACATTTCAGATTGAGAAGGAGCTATTTATTTAGTCTCTGCTGTCCAGTTAGCAACGACCTCTCAGAGAGCTCATCTATCATGGCAGCTTTACCGCACCTTGTGCCAAGTCCGTGCTGCTGATGAATTATGGACAAATGTACATAAGCTACAATATTTACATGTTTCATTGATTGAATATATACAAGGAAGGAGAGGGAGCGGTTGTGCTCACATAGCACATATTTCCTGGTCGTCCTGCTGTAAAAAAATAAAACCAGTCTTCCCACTGGAATTAATGCTCCATAACAGAGACTATAAACAGTTTCCAGCGAGCAGCTGTGTCAGTGCTGCAAGCGGGTCACAAGTGCTACAGCATCTGGATTTGACTGGGACATCAAGTAGCACAATCAGGAGAAAAAAGCCCATTCTCTAACTGCTTCTGACTGTAGTGAGGGAAAACCACCCACAAAAGGGACTCACAGAGGGCACAAATCTACCAGCGCACATGGTGCTTTTCCTTGCAAAATGGGAAAGAGCAAGCTAGCATTCAGGATCCAGCACTGGGAAAGCATTCTTGATCTCCTCCTGCAGATCTGCTTCTGACCAGCCAGGCTGCTGTTGTCTTGCTGATTATCTTCAGCATCAGGCACAAAAGCAGCAGCTGGACTCTCTAGTTGTCTCCTCTCTTGTTCATGGCATCCATGATGGGGCAGTGAACCCATGGAAACAGTTGCTGTTATCAGACAGATACAGAGCACTTGCAGGGTTCTCCTGAGCTCACATCAACAGCAGCTGCGTGTTAACACACGATTCCTGTCTGGGTTCTCCATCTGCAATGTGCCAGGTCCCCGCTGATGCTGATCTCACCACTCACGGGGTTTGCCAGCAGAAAGGTTTGTGCCTGATCCTGCTGGTATTCACCTTTAACCAGAACATTCCTTCCCTCTGCTTGACTCAGCCCATTCAATACTGGGGCAGAGAGACAGCTGTGAAAAGTGCGAAGACCCCCGAGGAGGCTGTATCTGCCTCCACACTGTAGGCCCTTGCACATACACACTCGCACAGGGACCAGACATGCTGCCAACTTAACACAGCTGGATGTGCAGCCTCTGTAACTTGGCACTTCAGAGAAGCTTTCCAAAGCTGGATAAATGTTATCATTTATGGCCAGGAAGTCAGCTCACAAACATGCTCCATCATGTCCTAAAGTCTTTGCCAAGATTTCTAGCTCACCTCACTTCTATCAGAGTGCTCATCCTGCCTTTCTGGGCAACAGGCACAAGAAACACAGGCATGTGCAGAAGAGAGAAGTTAAAATGAGAAGCAGAGACCTCCCGGACAGGCTGAGACATAACTGGGATTTTTAATAGGGCCCAGCCAATTCACATTCCTTGCCTCCCTCCGTTTGCACTTCCTTGCTCTGTTGCTGTCACACAACAGCGTCTGAAGAGGCAGGACGTGTGCAGAGGGACAACACCACAACTCCTACTCAGACGGGTTGCACAGATTTCTGAAGAAATGACATGTTCATGACAGCTGGGGCCCATGACATGAAGTGACAGTGTGTCTGAGCCCCAGCTGCCTCTGCAATGCCTCTTGTCATACAGCGTTATGGCAGGTATCACCATGCTGGCTCTGTGCTATATCAGGGCAGGAGGGGTGGGGTGACTGCCCAGCAGTGCCCACTTCAGTGGGAAGGCTGGACACAGCTGCTGCTGGAGCCTTGGAGAATGGCAGCGTTTCACCAATTACTCATTTTCTCAGCTGAAAGTATCGTATTCCTGCTGACTTCTCCATGCTCCTGCACTTGTTAACAGGGTATAGCAATGCCATGAGAAGTTCTGTTCACCCAGCATCTTTGTCCTGATGTATCCCAAAAGGCTTTAGATGTTCTGTGCTGACTATACAAGGCACCCAAGTAGGAAATGTTTTCTCCTCCAGGCAAGCGCGATCTGCTCTGGGTGAAATGCAACAGCTGCTTACAAACACGCGCTGCAACATTACAGCAGAGTTTGGGGCCAAGAGCAAAGATGCCAAATGCATCCAAATGAGAGTGGAGGAGGGGAATTCTGGGAGGCAGTGACAGTCATCAGCAGAAGTGGTATTGAACAAAGGTTCCCAACACATCTCTCCTCCCTCAATTTTCCCTCCCTTCCTGGAGAGCCCCGAGCCATCAATACACCCAAGAAATGTCATGGCGTTTCTATGTTAAAGAATCACTTTACACCATGAAGCCCTTTTTCCCCAGTACACAGGTGTACTGTGCATCCAGCAACACCAAAGTCTAAAACAAAATCAAGGAACTGTAAATTCAAGTATTTATGAACTTCCCTTTGTCAGAGAGTTTGGCACACTAAGGCAGACTTGCTTACCAATACATCTTTGTTTTAATACTTAGCAGCTTTAACCTTGGCTGGGAGTCACTGGAATTTTATTTTAGAAGATCCAAAAGCTCTACATGATCCTGATGAGAAAGAAATATAATCTTCCCTCATCCAGCTGAATCTACCATCCCTTTCATAAAGGCAACATTCAGGCTGCAAACAGATGGCTAAGAAGCAACACTTTCATGGTTTGAAGCAGCTCTTTGGCTTTTTAAGTTGCCAAGGCAGATGGGTAGAGTCCCATGAGCCGAAATGTAGCTGCTTTGCATGCTCTTGTTCTTTGGCAAAGAGCAGTTGTTTAGCTATGTACATTACCAATTTATGGTTCTTATGAGTAGAAATAGGCAGTAGAGTCTCTGGTTTCTTGGGAGACCATCTATTTACGAGAGCATTGCCCCAGTTCTTAAGAAGCCACATGGGAAGCAAGAGACTTCTCTGAACAAGTTTAGAAACCAGCCCTCAGCTTTGATGAGAAACCTCCATGTTCAACACCAGTATTGGCTTTGTGCACCCTCCTATTCCAGCACTCTGCTCCCATGGGGATGGCAAAGCTGTGGGCAGAGGAACAAGACCAGGGAGCTGATCTGGCTGAAAAATAGCCTGACAAAACGTTTAATTTTTGCTTCTTTGCTGGACCAGTTTCTGATTAATTCTCAGGGCAGAGCCATGAACAGCAGCGCTGGCACAATTACGAGCTCAGGATAGGACACAACTCATACCAGTGTCTTTCATTCTTTGCACAACAATTCAAACACTTTCACACAGAACCGGGACTTTCAGAAATGTACCTGTAAGGGTCATTAGGGTCTTTGGCATCACAGACGTCTGCATGGCCATGGCAGACACAGCGCCCTCCAATGCTGATATCTTTGATGCTGTAGTAATACTAGAGAGCACAAGAAAAGTTGGCCATTAATATCTTTATGAATAAGCTTCATAACTGCCCTACTCAGGATTCAGCAGGAATTTACCCAGTAAAATTATATCTTGCAATATTTCCCTTACAGTGACAAGCTGGACCTTGTAGGCTGCGATATCTGCATATGGTAAGACCCACCACCACTAACAGAGCCCATTAGCTAAAAGCTGGTTCTCCCAGCACAGCCAGAAAGCCACATTCGACACCAAGAGGTGTTTCCCAGGTTCATGTTGTTGGTGCTAAGCACAGTTCTTCCCAAGCAGCTTCCAGCTCCAGCCACAGCAGCGGTGGCATCTGCTGCAGATGCCTTCAGCTTGGGGAGCACAAGCACAGAGAAAGAAAATCCCCACGGGCAACATCCGGGGATGTCTTCTCCCCAGAGGTGGCACGCACAGCCCTCAAACACTTCCACCTCATTAGCAAGAGGTATCAAGGCCTGCCTTACCCTCCTTGTCACTGTAGGGTCCCTTAAAGCTTTGCCCATCAGGTGCCCAAGCAGAGTGTTTGTCTGCAGGAAGCGCAGTCTGATGTTGGTGGCTTTCGTGAAATTCCGCAGGAGAGGAGAATAGGAGAAGTTCATGGCTCCTGGGCGTCCATTTACCAGAGAGACAACAATCTGTGAATGCAAGGAGGGAAAAGGCCAGGTTGGATGGGGCTTTGAGCAACCTGGTCTAGTGGAAGGTGCTCCTGCCCATGGCAAGGAGGTTGGAACTAGATGATCTTTAAGGTCCCTTCCAACCCAAACCATTCTATGATTCTATGAAACCAAATCTGCGTAATCTTGTGAGGTGGGAGGAGATTACTCTCTCCCTCAGCCAAACCCAATCTTTACCTCCCTTCAAGACGACCGAATCAGTTCCCTACCAGCCTCATTTGGTTTAACCGAGTAGTTTAAGTAGCATCCAAAAGTCAAGAGGGAACCAATTAATAAGAGTACCTACAGTCACTGAGAAATCTTGGAAACTCCAGGGGATGGAAACGTGTAATTGCTCACCTCCCCATTTTCTAAAGGCACGATCCGGGAGTATTCAGTAGTGCAGATGGCATGGTCATCCTTGGCGATACGATCCACAGTTTGCAGTCCAAACTTCTCAATGCAGTCCCTCTTGGAAGCTGTTCATCAACCAGAGATGAGAGCAGTAAAAGAAAAGGAACAATTCAGAGCCCTGTATTGATTTTCCCACACGGACCAACAGGAGAGAAGGGTGTATACTCTGTTAAGCATTTACTACATACAGATTGCTTTGTATCATTAACTTTGTCATTGCTAACATACATGTACTCCACTAAGGGAGGGAATCACTATGAAAGCAATAGGCATGGTCAGAAAATCCCCCAAATCACCTCACTGCAGTAAATGAATAAAGTGAGAATGGCCACTGTACCCACTGTGACCACCTGCAGAGAAACCCACCCCTTCATTTTGGCATTAAGCTCACACTTTAAACAGCTTGAGATCTAACCCTGGTCTGAATTTGTTGCCTTGCTGACACTGGATTTGCTACACTGCTTCTGCTGAACTGAAGGAGGACTGTTTGCTGCTAGACCTCTGCTCCTGATGTAGGAGCTTGTACAATCACGTCCACATGGCTCCTTAACTTCTTGGGTAAGTCCTGAAGAGTAAGCCGGCACAGATCCACACAACGGGAGCAACCACAAACCACAGCCACCGCTGCAACACCTCCCACCAGGCAGGATGGGCACGCAGGTGTGGGGTGGAGACCTTCAGTGTTTGGGAGAGACAGAGCAAATGCGTGCAGGATGTCTCTTTCTCCTGTCTTACTCTGAACTCTGCAATTGCCCTTAAACCGACACTGCAAAACAGAAATGCCAAAGCCACCCAGAACCATCCCTTGGGGACAGCAATCGAGGGCTCCTGCCACTAAGTGGCAATGCAAGGCTGGCTAAAGCCACGGGACAGGCACCACCAGGCAGTCACACTGCTTGCCCTGCAACCTGCTTTGGGGACACTGTATACCAAAAATCTCCTTGCAGCTGTAGGAATGTCCTGGCTTCCCTGCACAGTCACTCCTGCAAGTCCAGCATCCTCGTCCCTGGGATGTCCAACATCCCTGTGCTGGCAGAGCCAACCAAACCACAGTGAATGTGCTGGGGCAGTTCAGGACCTGATTGTGCAGAGTGGTGAGCACCCACATCTACCCATGCAAAAAACCTACACAGTGCTACTCTCAGGCCACTCTCTGGGACTCTTCCCCGAGGGAAGAGCCTGGGACAAAGGCTGCTGCTCTTTCCCACTCCCATTTCACCTGTGCCAGGAGCTCTCAAGCAGTGCGTGCCAAAGCACGCATCACTGCAGCACTCCTGAGGATGTTTCCACAGGGAGAAGAAGGTAGAAAAGGCAGCCAGGACAATGTACTGCTGTGCCAGCACTGCTCAGCTCACAGAGGGAGCTGATGGGGAAATGTTGACCTAATTCATGGAATAATCCTCCAAAATTTGTTGCAATATGCCTCCAGAAGGCATGCCCTTCACTCCACATGCTGCATGGGTAGGCTAAGCCAGGTAGGAGGAACAGGAAGGTGGGAGCACAGAGAGCTTCTGCCTCCCCTGCCTTCACCTCTGGCTTGCACCCACCACACCTTGTCTCCAGCAACGTGGCCTCACTCCACAAACACTGTTTTGGCACCAGCAGGAGCTCAGTTGCATCCACAGGAAAATGGTGTGGAAACATTTAACATCATGTCTCTGGCCATCAAGCTTTGCTTCACCAGATGCTTTTTTAAAGGCAATTTATTCTGAAGCCTCAGGCAAGGAGCCTGTCACCATTGGCTCCAGATGATTGATTTCCAAAGCACTGCTATAGCTGGGCATGGAGACAGGATGCTCAGCAAGAGCAGCTAGTCAAGAAAACCAAAGAACTCCGCCAGTTATTGCAAATCTACACAACCGTGTGAGCCAGAAGCTGAGCGCTCTGAGCTAAAACAGAGTAACCCATCAGCCTTAAACCACAGCAATGCTTTAAGGAAACAGCAGACTGTGGAAGCCTACCCTCAGCAGAGAAAAGAACAGAGTCTCGCTCTGTGCTGTGGCTGCCTTCCCCTCCTCAGTGGCACTCCAGCAAGGCGACATGAAATGGGCTAATCCTGCACCCTGATCCTGCACAACACAATGAGCTGGGGCAGGCAAGGCTCTGTAGGCCTGGATGGACAGCTAGGACCGGGCATCCTTCATGTCTTATCCCCATTTGAAACGCTGTGTGGGGAACCCTTCATGCAGATAAACACCACCATAAATCTCTCCCCAGCGTTTCTGCTCCTCCTTTGCTGGCTGAGGAAAGCACGGTGCCTCCCCACTGCGGTGCACGGAGGATTCGCATTGCTATGGTCCCTTCAGCCCTCCTCTCCGAGAGCCCATCAGCTGCACTGACAGATGCTTTCCATGACAGTCATTTCTTCCCTCCTCCCACAGAGCTAGGCCCAAAAGCACTTCAGCAGCCTGGCTGGGGGGCACGGGGCAGCCTGGGGAACCAAACACCTCCCATGATGAGCAGGGCTTGAGGGCCACTGCTGAGCCGGCAGGGACAGCGTCACCCATGGCAAGGCTCACTGGCGTCTCTGGAGAATGCTTACATTTCTGCTGACTGCTTTTAACCCTGTTACTGAACTGACCAGTGTTTTTATTAGACCACCTACAGAATTCCCCATGCCAAAAATAAACCTCCGCAAAGGACTTCTTGTGCTAGCAAATCTGGCAGGTTTTGGAGCAGCCACCTCTATTTCCATGGGAATTTTCCACTGGGCTGTGTCACTGCATGTCACTTCCCAAGGGCCTGATGTTGCAGGATGTTCCTACATGCAGGAACAGCAAGCAGGGCAAGAGCTCCCCACTCAGCCCCAGACCATGCAATAACATGACTGTAACGGGTCCCAAGAGAGGCTTCAGGACTGGAAGGGAAATTCTCAGAGAAGATAGAAAAAAGCAAAGCAGGCAATTTGACAGAAGCAATTCCCCACTAGCACACAGCTGAGGGGAAAACATCTGCACTGGAAAGGAGCTACCATGCTAAGGCAACACAGCAGGTAAAATGCCTGCAGCTCTTTCCTGCACAAGAAAAGGTCAGCAAATCTAAAGCACAGGCTGACAGGTAAGCCAGAAATATGAGCCTTTAGGGGCAGCCCAGGACGAGGCCTCTGAGTGCTCTGAGGTCCTTCCTTGCCAGGTTTTAAGCTCTGGCTGTAGATCTTAACTCACATCTTCTCCCAATTACTGCTGCTGCTTCTGGGAGGGGCTGGTGGTTAACAAGTTCCTCCGCATCTGGCTACCCCATAGACCCTTTGGGAGAAGAGTTTTGTAGAACCAGCTGTTTCTAAAGGGATCAGGTTTTAATCAGAGAATGGGGAAGTCAAATGCACAGAGTGGATCTTGGCAGCCACCCTTTCCAGCCAGCTGTCTCTGACCCCACCTTGCACAGTGGCAGGACAGTGGTTCCCTCCCCTGCACAGGCTGTATCCGATCTCCGGTACTGATAAGTGCAAGGGGACAGTCTTCTGCGTCCAGACTTCTCTATTAAAGCAGCCACTTGGAAGCAAGCCACTGGTTTGCTTCTGGAAGAGCTGAAATACACTAGTCTGGATACAGTATGGGGCAGACAGACAGAGAGAGGAGGGCAGGGAGAAGACGAGAAGAAATTTCACGTTCCAGACCTAGTATCAGCAATGCTCAACTACTGACACTGGTGCCAACTTTAGCATCTCTTTAGATTTAGGTGGGCACCAATGCCAATACTTTAAAAAATACATTTAGCTGCAGAGAGCAAAGAAGTTATCCTGTCCTGAGGAGCACCACAACTTCACCCAGCTGTTCTGATCTAAGCTTCAACTCTTGCAGCCTTATTAGGCAGAAGAAACAGAGGACATGTACCACACTGCAGCAATGACACAGAAATTACTCCAAACCCAGCCTCGTACTTGCGCAAAGAGCCACCTTCACTGTAGCCTCGCCAACTGGCACTAAGCTGCAGCTCTCTCGTAACACTGGCATACTTACAGGCAAAATACTGCCAGGGCTCGTAGGTAAGGCCGAAGTCAGTAGATCGCTCCAGCACCCAGAGATCAGGACGAGGGGAATTGGCAAATTTGATCAGGACATATGCTACATGGAAGAGCTGAAAGAAAGAAACACAGAGTTAGTCGGCTGCTTTAGGCATCATAAAGACCAGGGAGAGCTTAGTGGTATCCAAGCTGAATAAACGAGCTTGCATTTTGCAGATCCTGCTGCTCACAAGCAGCCTGTGGAGCAAAATCCTCCGTATCTAAAAGGATCATGGTATGACACAGCTGCTTGAGAGAACCAGATTAGGGAGCTCAGCTCCCACCAGTCTGAATGCAAACAAAACATAGACTTTGTGGCTACAGGCCATACTCAGGAGGTTGTGCTGGGTGACACCTTAGACTTAGCCTTGAACCAGCTATGAAGCTGTTCTGGGGGACTTGGCTTTTGGGCTGTTCTTGGGGCAACAGGTGACACCCTGGACTGCCAGCCTGGGAACATCCGACTACACCTTGCGCACAATATCACAAAATCTTTTTTTTTTTTTTTTTTTTCCTTTTTGAGGCTCTGCACATGGCAGCCCTGCTTCACCCACGCAACCTATGTTTTGAAGTCGGTTGCAGGAAAGCCCCAGCACAGCTCCTCTTCCCCAGGTGCCACAGGGAGGGGAGAGCAGAAGACCCACTTGGCTTCAACACAGCTCCAACACTGGGCTGCTCCCATTTGTCTGGATGCTGATGTGTGCACACACAGACCTGCCAAGAATAAAATAAACGTGCTCTTTAAAGAGCTAAAATGTCAGTGCTAGAGAGAAACAAAAGCCCCAGCAGAATTTCCCTTCCCCGGCTGGCACAGGCTCGCTCCAAGAATCCCCACTCTATCATCCTGTCACAAAGTGATATTTAAAGGCAAATAAAGTTCTCTTATCGGAGAAAATTCCTAACGTCAAAAACAACCCAAAAGGGAGTTGAGTGCTTGAAAAGCAGAGATTTATAGCTCAGGAGTCCCTCCTCATACAAAGCTGGTGCTGTATGAACATACATCTCCCAAAGACTAACAGGTATCCAGAGGGACAGTTCTACAAGGGGAAGAAAAGGACAGCTCCGTGCCCTTCTCAGCCTGCCCACCCCAGCCATAACCAGCTGCAAGAGGGCCAGAACAGCAGCCTGCACCTCAGCCCTGCCCTGGCCACACACATTGCTGAACCAGAGGATGAGTATTAATAATAACATGCCTCCAAAATAGCCCTGACAATCCATAGAAGACTTTATAAAGGGAAAAAGATACGAGGAAGAGGCATTTAAATCTACCAAGTCATCCATAAAGCACATCTTGTTTTGGTCATTCAGACAAGGAGGGCTGGGCACTGTTGTGTGGGTATGGAGTAAGAGGACGGGTGCAGCCCTGCAGATTGGTACCAGCTCAGTCTCCTCCTTGACAGGACACACAGACAAGAACTTCCTCGGGCTCCTGCTGGATGCTCCTCTGGCTCTGGAGCATCCTGTCCTCCACTTATCAGGGATTGCTGTGGTTCCCACCACAGGCTGGTGGCACCTGAACTTACATCTGGGTGTAGGCTAAGGGGTCTTGAGTGAGATGCTTGGGGAAGGAGTAAACTAGATCCAGCTGGGAAATTTGCATGATCCTAAAGCACAGCAGGTCAGAGGCCATTCTCCAGCTGTGAATAGGCAGGATTTGTCACCGCTCTCAGGGTTTGCACTGGTAAGGACTGGTGCTGTCCAGAATGAAGAAATCAAAGTGGTCACCCAACACACTTCCCTGCTGCCAAAAGACTTGCAAGCCCAGTCAGGGGGGAAACAGACATCCTCTTTAGTTGCTAAAAAATGAGGAGAGAGACCTAAATGCTGCCTTATTCCCCTCTGCGACCTACCTGTTGTCAAGGCACACAAGACTAAGCTTTTTTGAGGGAGCCACATTTTCTGCTCGCTTACCCTCTCAGCAGAGCTGTTATTTATTAGTGAAGCCCACGAGCCTTCAGCTCAGGCAGCTGCTTTCTCTGCAGGACCAGTTCTCACAGTTTAACATCTGCCTCCTGGCATGGGAACAGGATTGCATACCAGCCAGTGAAGTTACACCTTCCCTCCACTGTAAATCCTCCTCCGACTTGATTCTACAGGGAACAAATCAATGCTCCTGCTGGAATCTGGTATAGCTGGACAAAATTCACTGTGGCTCCAGCATATCTGCACATGTTCTGGTGTCAGACACTAAGAGAGCCTCTGCTCTGAATGAACAGCAGCCACAAACATAAAATTAGAAATGCGAGGCATACCCCTATCTCCTGCATTTATCTTTTTGCAAAGCCAGCTACAAGTTTATAGTCAGTATATCCCATGGAGTTTCTGGGGGGTCTTCCTTGCTGTCCAGTTTCATGCTGGAAAGAAATGTTCCTAATTAAGTGTCCTCAAGTCTAAACTTGCACACTTCTAGCTCTCAGAAGTCCCCTGCCTCTGAAGAGCATAGGTTACGATCCAGTCAAATCGGTGCATGGTGAGAGTCAGTTTTTGCACAAACACTGAAACTTGACGCAAAACCAAGCCCAGGGTCAGTGCTTTACAAAGTGAAAACAGAGCCAAAAAAAGAATTAGTGCTGCTGGTTGCAAGCCCTGGCGTAAGTGCTCCTAGGAGAGGGGAGTGGCAGGGTCAGGCAGCGCACAGGCTCATGACCCATACGAGCCCTCTCTAGCTGAAAGAAGATGATGTAGCTGGTTTCAGTACATTTTAAGTCACGGGAGATGGAGGTTTGTGCACGTACATGCATGTATGCACATTGGGCACTGGGGAAAACTGTCCATGCTTGCTGGGAGCTCTCTGAAAGGCCAGCCCCAACGCCACTGGCAGGGTTAAATATCCAAGACCAGGGCTAGAGCGCTAACTTTTTATCTTTTATTGCTGCTTTTCACAGGAAAGAACACAAACCACCTCTGGGTTCTTGCTTGATAGTGCTGGATCAGCTGCAGTATCTCAGCTGAAGCCCAGTTCAGATATTCCTATCCTGCTCTTACTCTCAAAGCCAAACATGATTCCTCTGCTCCATACCCAAACCTATCGTTAGCACTACTGCACACTGTTGAACTGCTGCTGAATTTTATTCTGGTTATGACCACAATTTTGGGACACAAAGAAGCCAGCCAACACTGCACACCCACTCCCCTCCAGCACGTAAGGGTTAGGGTCATTCCTACATGGAGCACAGAAAATATTCACGAGTCTGTCACCACAGTGAACCCAATCCTGGAACAGGACCTGCATCCTGGTATTCAGAGGGATTTTTGTCAAATCTGGCGAGTCCCCTGTCCCTCCATCCAACATCCTTCTCCTGCAGAATATCACAGCCTGCCGGAAAAAATAAAGGCAGATTGCCTACTTCAAGTGCATATGCTGAGAAAACTCTGAGAGATACTAAGATGGAGCAGTAACTCTAAAAATAGAGCTGGCAGAAAAGCCAGACTTTTCATTCCATGTTTAGTTCCAGTGCAGTTCTGCCCAACCAATATTGCAAGAGAAAGGATCGGGTTTTTTTCCAAAGCCCTTATTTAGCTCCTATTATCAGGCAGATGAATAAAAACCTCTATGCTCCCAGGCTCTTAGGCAACTTTTTTCCCTTCTCCATTGAGGAAGGAGGTGAAGCACCAGATCTGATGCACACACTTGTCTCCAGACAAGAAGATCCTTTCCTCTCGCCACCACTGAATGCAAGCCACGTACAACTCAACCATTGACCATTACCTGGCATTTCATGAAACGAGTTTTCAGCCAGGAAATTCTGATAGGAGTATTTTAATTAGCAACTAACTAACTTTGAAAATAGTAACATCCCTACATCTAGCTGATATTGCTGTTAGTGGTTTTGAAGCATGTTTCCTTAGTAAGTCACTCGTGACTGCCCCAGTGCCTGGAAAGATGGAGCAAGTCCCAGAGGCAGGAGAGGAAGATTGAGATGAGGGCATTTCCTCCATCTCCCACCCACTCCATCCCTTTGCATGTTTGGATGGTGCGCAGCTTTACTCAGCACCAAAATCCCCTGAAAGTATAATTCTGATTACTGCCCAGTGTGACAGTGCAAAGATTTGAAGTTAAAACCAGGATCCAGAGAGGCAGGAGAAATTCAGCTGCTTTTCACATTCTCTGTCCATCTATACTGCTGCATAAGCAGCACACGATGGCAAACTTGCTTATTTCTCCTCTACTCCCTCCCTCAAGACACTGATTTCAGTTTTCCAGCTCTGGGAGGCACCTGTGGAAACACGACAGCAAGCTGGACCCAGCCACATCCCATGTTTCTTTGGTGAGGGACTTCTGGTAAAGTCTCACTGATATTCCTCCAAGGTGCCACAAAGCCATACAGAAACATATAAGAAACAAAATAAATCTTCAGATTGTTGTAATACTGGCAACTACATTTTGACAAACAGCAAGAGAGGCCCTTTTTTTGTCCTCTGACAAAAAGGTACAAGCAAGGTATGCTGGCCGGCTGCTATGCGCAGCTCTACTCCCGGTACCGGAGTGTGCAGGAGTAGTTTATATAGTAAACCGCTCCCTAATTTTCTGTAGGACAGATTTATTACCTTTCATGTTGACTTATTAAAATAGCACCATGTGAAAACAAAGCAGTTCATCTCTCCCTAACTGCTGCTAAATATCCCCGTGTGTGGATAGCATTACCAGCACTGTTGTATTCTTGCTTGGGATTTCCTGGAAGGATCAGAGGGACCAGGTGAGCAGGTGCGGCTCAACGGCACAGCACATGGGCAGTAAATCCCACTCTTTAGGGGCACATGAAGCCTCCTGGATACATGCAGCATGGTCGGGAGCAGTGGCCAGCACAAAGGGCTTCAGCACATGCACAGCGGGCACCTGCAGCCTTTTGGGGCATACTGCACCTCAGTCTGGGTCGCTGCGCAGCAGCTCCAGATGGCTGTAAAACCTAGACTGAAGCAGGGAAAGAAGGGAAAACCCCAGATGAACCATTTCAGAATTACTACAGAAAGTGCTTTTTTGTTGGTTTGGTTGTTCCCCACCCCAAGCTTTTAAAAGCAACCAATGCTTTTGCTTCCCCCCAAGCCCATCCATCCCTCAGGTACTGCCTTGGCCCAACACTGCAGTCACAAACCCACCTGGAAGACATGGCAGAGGCCAGAGCCTGGAGGGAGTTACCAGTCCACAGTGCCAGTGAAAAGCAGTTCCCTGTGAGCACAGGTCACCTCTGTCCGCAGCCCACACACCAGTGTTCAGACAAGCAGCTGCCCAGCTACTGCGGGCACAGTGAGCGCTCATCAGTGCTGGCACCGCATCTGCTTTTCCCAGCAGTGGCAGAAGTTAAAGCTAATAAGCAATCAAGCTTCTTCGTGCTCCTTTTATCCCCACAAATAAGTATGTGGAAGGTGAAAAAGCCATGGAAAGCCAGAGAGCTTCTGACTTGCTTTGAATTTCCCTAAGTCAGTGATCTGCCCCTTTTGTATCTTTTGCCTGTAATCATTTATTCTCATTGAAGCAATGGATTTACTCATTAACAGTCTGACCATCCCCCTGCTAAGCTTCTGCTGTCCTATGGCAGATTTATTTCTTCCTAGCCCCTGCATCAGAATCCTTTATTAAAATCTCTCACATTTAGCTGCTGGTAAGTATATGCCTACCTTTTATCTCCAATCACACAAGAACTATTTCAGCCCTTCCAGGCAGCAAAAAAAGGTGCTTCCTCTCCAAGCAGTCATGGCTTTTTATCCATACTCAAGTCCCTGAGACCAAACAAACCCCCCACCAAAAAAAAGCACAAAAGTCACTGTTTGAAAAATGGGTACGTACTGAATCACACTTTGCCCCCGTTTCCCTCTTTTGCTCACAGCACCTCCTGCCTCATTCTCATATGTCTGTGTGTCAAGTCCTCACTCCTAAAAATGATGTTCTTCCAAATTATTCAGGCAGGGTTACAGGGCTCTGAATGAGAAGGTCCCCTATGCTTGTATCCCAAGATTTTGATAGCCAAGTTTTAGAAACAACCACCCATCCCTTTTCACCATCTGCAGAGTCCATTGCAACTCATCACACCCATGCTCAGAAACCCTTCAGGGTGCCCCATGCCTCTGAGAGAGAAACCAGAGCTGCCTGCCCTAGTAGGTAGGTTAGCTCTTATCTTCCTCCAGAAAGTCTGGGACAAGGCAGAGGCTTGGCAGCGTCAGTGCCTGGGCTGCCCTGAGCCCGTAGCTGTTCCAGGAGGTGTCAGCCAGCCCCTGCCTGGCCCAGGACAGGCACCAGAGAGCCAGAGCCCTGAGCAGACCCAAGCCCAAGGGGAGACAACAGAGCTGCAAAGCTGTAGCTATTCAAAGATCTCTGCAGGGCAAGGGAGAGGAGGTGAGCACTGAGACTTGGGGGACAGGAAAGGGACTGAGTTTTGCACCAACCCGTTTTCAAATTTTTCTCTCAAACTCAACAGTTTTATTGAGAGAGATCACAGAAAACACTCTCATGGAAACCACAGATTTGGAACTACCAGCCAGCATGAAACCTGCTCAGTGTCATAACTAACAGCAACCCAACATAGCGCCTGTTCCCTTTCTAAGGCTTGGCTTAGATGAACAGCTGATAGAACATTTTCCACAAAGGCTTTTTTCTTTAAACACCACTTCTGAGTAGGATTTGGGTCATTCACTAATTTCACACACAGCACTGCTTTACCTTCACAGCATCCTCCTGTTTGAGTTGTCCCTCCCCAGCCAGTGCCATGCATCCTGCCAAAAATCCTTGAGGGACCAAATCTGCAGCACTTGGTGCAAGGCAGGACAGAGTGGTGCCATCACTTGTGGCTCAACGAGCCTGCATAGTGCTAAACTGAAGATTTGGATAGCCAAGTTTTAGAAGTGACCGCCAACAGGGTGGCAGCAAGAGCCTGATATGCAGCAGGTTCAGCCAGCTGACACCAAGGATGCAGGCATGGAGGAGGTATGGGCAGGATGCGGGGTTTGGGGAGCATCCTGTTAAATCCGTGCCTTCCTGGAGCTGCAAACAGCAAGTGCCACACGGCTACATTTGCAGCATTCAGGGGATGCTGATGCACCAACCTGTACATGCCCAAACACAAGCTTGTGCTTAAACCACAGCTTCTGAATTCAGTATCAGCCCTTTCTGTGTTTGCCTAACAGCCACCCAGGTGTCACTTACTGGAGCAAGAGGAGCCCGACGTGGGTGCAAGTAACTGGAGCCATCACAGCAGAGCGAAACACGGTCAGGACAGAAGGGGATGGCTGGAATTCCTCAGGGTGAGGCTTCAGTCACTTACAGATAAGGACTTTGCCCACACTAGGCTTTCACTGTGCATTAGGAGACACCCTGCACTTGGCTGAGATGGCCTTTGCACTTTCTAGGTTGCTGGGAGAAGTGTAAAGTAACCCCTTAGAGACAAGACTTAAATATTTGTCTTTTAGCCCAAACTTGGAACTAGCACACGCTCAGGGAAGGGCTAAGTAGACTCTCCTGCCACCACAACGCGGACAGGCTTGGGCACCCCATAAAGGGGGACAAATGCTAGCCCACAAGGCCAGCCCAGCCCAGGAACAGGCTGGGGCCATAGAACATGGAAAGGAGCGGGTGCCCCAACCACGAGGACTGCAACCCTCCCGAGTTGCTTTAATCCTCCTGCAAACACCAGCAGAAGCCCAGCACAGTGGTAGCTGTAAAGATGCCCTTACGACTTCTAATGCTTCAGAGATAAGGCACAGTAACTATATTCAGGATTTCAGATTCTTGGACTATTTACCTTGAGGTGTCAATTGTCTTTGTTAAATGCTTCTACTAAGCTTCTGGGAATGGCTTTTGGGAGTCAGGTGTTCTGGGAAAATACCTGTATCATACTTAGCCACTGGCAGGATTAGCAGCAGTTCATACCAGAGTCTTCTTCCCAGTTGTCGTGGTTTCAGGTCAGTTCAGTCGGTAACAAAGCACCACGAAGCCGCTCACTCACCCCCCACCCCCTCGCCTGGCCACGTTGGGATGAGGAGAAAATACAAAGGCAGGCTTGTGGGTCCAGTAA
>VYZV01019367.1:83113-115849 GCA_013401275.1 Pandion haliaetus
GGGTCCGACATTTTGGCGCGCAGATCCGACATTTTGGCGCGCAGATCCGACATTTTGGGGCAGCGAATTCTTCCAGCAACTTCTTAAAGGGGCTGCCTCTGCAGCCCCCCTCCCCTGCCACCAAGGAAAACCGCGCCACACAAACCCATAACACCAGTGAAATACGGTATTACTTGAAAAGAGGGGTAAGGAAAAAAGTGGCTCAAAGAAGAAAAATGGAAAACAAACATCAGTCTCTGGATTCACAGAGGCACAAGTTGCACTAACAGGTAGGCATCAACGACCCCCACTATGAAGTAACACGTTTGTGCCATGCTGTCTGATGTGCAGAAGCAAAGAAGCCAAACTGCCCGCAAGCAGCTTCATGTAGGTAAGTGAGCAATGAACAGATGTCCCAGAAACAGTTGGTATCGTCGAGGAATTTAACTGAAGTCACTCAAATCCAGACAGCTAAATAAATCCAGCCACCTACATGATGATGACTTCGAGCAGAAAAAAATACCACATTGTTCTTCAGGCTGATTTTCAAAGGCCCTTGGTCCATTGCCTTAATTCTCCTCCCTTGAACTAACAGGAGTTTGCAACTAATTTTAGCAAAATGAAAAACTATACCAGCAAACTCTAGTAATCCCAAAACATACAGAAAAATGTGCTTTTCTATAAATGGAAAAATCAGGGAGTTCCTGCTTGCTAATACTAACTAGTGTGCTTGCATCCTAAATCTGAAATTACTAAGAAAAAGCATGACTTGAGGGATGTAATTCAACAGCAGTTATTTGAGATGGCAAGAAGCATCAGTCTGTTCAGGGAGCTGTCAGTTCACACACAGGGAGAGTATTTCTTTTTTTTGGTAATTAATGGGAAAGAACTGACTCAGTTTTTAATGCCAGCTAGACTTCAAGAGGCTAATAGGAAAAAAAATTTCCTTGGAGTGCCCCACCCTACCGTGGCAAATTTTAGACAACAAGCAAATCTCATCTGGGAGGATACGGCTGCTCCCCATGCCCAGGATGAAGGGCTCAGTGCCTCACATTTGCACTGCTCTGCAAATAAGCCTTTTAAGTCTACTTCACTCTGCATCCGTCTGGGTCATTCTCCAACGCTCCTGTTCACATGGACAACCTCCCTCAACCCAGTGCCGCCTTTGGTCAGGGACAATCTTACACCAATATTTCAAGAACATCAATTGGTTGCGAAGGAAGACTTGAAAAACAGACAATACACACGTACAAAGGAGAGGATGGCACAGTATGTTGCCACAACCTCTCCCCACCTGTCTAAAAAACCCCATCTATCCATTACTTCTTGCTGTGCAGGAGAGAGAAGGTCCAACTTTAGAGAAAAACATGTCACTCTTCTTCCCCAGTGACTGACCATCTCTGCACGGCAAGCACTAGCACGGCTGGGAGGAGAGCCCATCCCAGGCTCTACATACTGCCAAGCTGTCCCATAAGCTGTAGATAGTCTGCAAGGCCTCTCCCTGGGCATTCACTCCTGGGACACAGACAGAATGGGCTTGAAGTCAAGAGCTGTAATACTTTTAGTAACGATGGCCCTGCCTGGTACCTCCTGTTTATCAACATGCAGTCTAACAAGGTAGAAACTATGGCCTTGAGCATAAGTAAAAGAAAGAATCCCATTAAAAGACTATGTTCATCCCTCTACCAGCCAAAGACAATGTCACCACAAGAGGATTTCACCAAGAGTTTGCCAGAGCTCAGCACTGCTCCTGATCTCATTTCCTCCAAGTATAATTTAACAGCTCTCAGTTAATTTGGTTAGCTGTTCACCCAGCTGCAAGCGTGCTGAGATACAGAGAATAAAGTGTCCACAGTCACAGATTGTTTGCTTTTAAAACGTATAGAAGGAATCCGTGACTTTGGCAGCAACCACGACAAAAGCAAGTCATTAAAACATGGCACATTCCAGACCCAGATGTATGGGCACAGCCGTCAAAGTGCAAAGGTCTGTGCTCCAGCACAGCAGAGCTCAAAGCCTCTGGTGTACTGGGGTCCTCCAGGCTCTGCCCATGCTGCAGCCTGTTCTTCGCAAACCTTCCTGGGAAGAGGCTGGGGAGAGCAGAGGGGCTCTTCTGCACAGCTCCCCTGATTCCCACTCTTGCAAGCCATCACCAGCTTGGGCAGGCACAATATAGCTTGCAAGATGCAAAGCATTTGTGTCCTTATAAATAGAAGTTAAGGCAAAGCCTCAATGGATTTGCAAGCAGAGCTACCTCCCCCGAGCCAAAGCTCCCACACAACCAAGAAGGAATTTCAGCATGCACTGGGCCAAAATTCCTCAACTTCCTCCAAACAGCAAACAGCTCCTCACTGAGAAGTCTGGTCTGACCTTTCATACCACTTCATTTCTCCTGTTTCGCAATTAAAAAGCAGCAGCAGCACTGCAGGGCCATCAATTTTTGCACAATTTCTCTATGGAAACAGTGTGGGCCACTGAAGATCAGCTTGGGAGGGCTGAAGTAAATCACTGTGTGACACAGTACATGGCACCTACATTGTACTGCTGATGTCTAAGCTCAGCAAACACTGTTTGTAGTTAAATTACACCCCAATAAAGACAGGGTGCCTACCAATGCAGAACCCCTGAAGGCATTTCAAGCCAAGCAACGTAATTGGCACAGTCAGAAAGGAGAGTCTGCCTGGTTCTCAGTTTGGGTCCAAAGTGGGCAGGAAGGTAGATAGCCCAAGCGCTCTCTCAAGTTCCTGTGAGATGTAATGCTCAGCAATTTTTAAAACCATCCTTCAAGAAAGGATTTTTTTTTTTTTTTTAAAGTGTCTTAAACCCCCTGGAGCCAGCATGACCCTGCAACCAGCTCCTGTAGCTCATTGTATCTTGCCGTCAATGCTCTCCTTCAACACCTCCCAAACTCAGGCAGTTACAGAAAGAAACCTGCAATGCAAACAGGCAGGAGACCTCACTCCATTGGGTGAACAAATCCCTAATGATATAACACTGACTGCCCAACAAGCTGGGATGGGAGGGTGGAAAATCAAAACAAAATGCACAGTGATGAATTTCTCCTCTTTGTAGAAGTGTCAGACATCACAAGATGAATTTGTGGAACAAGAATACAGAGGAGGAAAAGCTGAGGAGGGTACATGAGAGACGTTGTGATTTAGGCCAGGCATAAGAGCAAAATCCTTTACATGGACTAAGATAAAAAGACAAAAATTCAGTGAAGTAATATACATGATGTCATACAGCTCTGAACGTAATGAACTTGTATCTAACAGGTAGCCCAAGTTAAACTAGAAGCTGTTTCAGGTAAGTCACAAGCCAAGCTGGCTGTGCAAAGCAGTTGGTGAGAAAAGTAAGCATCCTGACTGGCAAGAAGTTTAGATTTCCTTTAGTTTTCCAGTCTGCCAGGTCACCTGTATTCTCTGAAGTGCATTATCTCTGCTTGCAGGGTTTACTGCAGCCTTTTATTGTCATCTTATCTCCAGCCTCTTCCTGTCCCACCTTCAAAAAGAACATTTAACATCACAGAACAACAGGGGAAAAAGTATAAAAATAAAAAAAAGTATATATATACATCAGTCCAAACTCTTTGGCAATCTGTCTATCCAGCACACTTGCAGAAGCAGGATGGGGTTTTGCATGAAGACATGAGAAGAAACAATCTGCCCCAGCTGAGGACAGGATAACTATGGAATTCCCCCAGTGCCTTGAGTGCAGCTTGGTAAAGTGCAGGTCAAACCAGACAGACCTATCTGCAGCTGATCACTAATCTCAAGCTAGGCAGCATCCACTGGGTTCATGGGAGGAGGAGAAAAGGCAAACATCTCACCTACCTTTGTGCCAGAACTGCAAACATAGTCTACTCTTGGGTACAATGGACTAGTTAAGCAGCCTATCTGCAATCCATGTTGCAATGCTTTTAGGACAACCATGCAGCAGTTGATTCCTGCAGTTGTATTTGTGAGAGCACACTGAAGTGTTTCCAAGGAGCTAGAGAAAACAACATTCTCTCTCCGGCTGAGGAGACCATGTCCCACAGAAGACCTTGTCTGTGGACAACATGCATTTATGACTACTAGGAGAAATCTCCATGCCTGTCAGACCAGCAAGACAGATCCCAGGCAACAGGCAGCCCTCTCCCTTGACAGCACAGCAGGATGCACACATCTGCAAGGGCACAGACCCACAGCAGCAGTCAGGCACCAACAAGGTGCCTCGAAAGGCACCTGAGCTGCCCCACTCAGCAATGTGCAGGACAACAAGCCCTACAGCTCTACTCCTTGCCAGTTTTTTTTAAAAAAAACAAAAACAAAAAAAAACCCAAAAACAAAAAAAAAACCCCAAAACAAAAAAAAACCAAAAAAAAAAAAAAACCAAAAAAAAAAAAAAACCAAAAAAAAAAAAAAAACCAAAAAAAAAAAAAAAACCAAAAAAAAAAAAAAAACAAAAAAAAAAAAAAAAACAAAAAAAAAAAAAAAAACCAAAACCAAAAAAAAAAAAAAAAACACAAAAAAACCCCAAACCAACCCAAAACCCAACCAAAAAGCCCCAAACTCTGTGGTCACAGCACCTCCTACATAGGCCAGGGCTCATGAGTCACAGCCACAACCAGAGCCCAGCCTGCCGCTATGGGATTTTTGCACAAGCCTGTATCTGTCCAGGAAGAGCGCAGTTATGACACCAGAGGCTCCATTCGAGACAAATGTAATCTCCCAAGATAAGGCTTGTCTGTGGTGAAAGGAAATTGGCTGCTTTGTTTCAAACCAGACCTCTGTTGTAAGTACCTTTTTGCATACGCTTGCATCTCCTCCGCTAAGCTGCGCAGCCCAGTGGGTCAGCACTAGGGCTCGTGCAACAGCAGAGCCCAAGAATAAATCACTGCAGTGGGCTCCCTGCCAGCACAGCCAGCAGCAGCGAGGGCTGTGGTCTTCTGTGAAACAGCCCTCCCCGGGACTGACTTAATTGGACCCTTTAGATTTGCTTCACATTTCCAAAAGAGGCCACTGTCCCCCGTCACTATTTGCTCCTCACAGAGGCAAACTCAGGAGCCCTATCCATCAAAGCCTGATGCTAATGAAGACCAGTAACCAATTAGCAATGCCCCAACTGCCTCATCAGGGGTTTCTGAAACCTAGATGTGCTACAGGGTGTTCACCTACTCTGGCTACACTGCAAGTCTCTTGCAAAGCAGCTTCAAGGTCGTCCAGGCTATTCAAGTTTTGTGTTATTTTTAGGGCTCCAAATTATGTAGGGATATCCGGGAAGACTTCACAGATCTAGTCCAATTCCCACAGAGTGCAAGACCAAATTGCTTACAAACTCATTTTATCCTCAAGGGTTTTTTCTTAATGTTTGGCTTATGCCCTCCTGCCTTCATTGGCATTTTAATTCTTTTTAAAAAATTCTTATTAAACGTTATTTAAAAAGGAAAAATATGCTGCAGTCTTTGGGGGCAAAACAGATATTTTAAAGCATTTCCCACATTGGAAATGAAGGTCTAGAACGTCTGAAAAGTCCACTCACATCCTGCCTTTCACGTTAGCTTTGGGCTGCTACCACAGAAAACAGAGGAGAAACAAAAAGAATGGAGACATCTTTAAAAGTACATAGGCACAACGGCTACAAGTTAGCCTTTGCAGAGATGGCAGTTACAACACAAACATTTAGTAACTCGCCCCACTCCACAGGCAGCATTCACATCCATTCCCACATGGGTATCTGCGCCTCCTTACGTCCCCAAACAACACATTGGCTGCAAGAGAGCCATCCATTCCAGCTGCAGAACAGGGACTGCATCAGAGACCTGGGAGAAACCTCAGCTCTGTGGCTCAACCACCTTCCCGCCTGCTGGACTACTCCTTCCTTTCCTGTCTGAGAAATACTTCCATTCCATTTTCCAGCTCTGCTCTTTCTCTTTCAATCACCTCATCTCCCAGTTGGGGCTCATACTGGCTCATAATCCTTTGAATTTCAATTAGGCCATAGCAAAATTTTCATATTTTCCTCTCACACCACAAATTATCATCTATAGCATCAGCCACTGCTGTTCTGTTCCAAGGGCTTATTCATGGATGTACCCTGATTACAACACCACTTTCATGAGCTGATTTAGACTGTGGGTTGCTGTTAACCATCAGCAACAGCCCTTTCTCTCTGCATCTCTCTGTTTTTCTGAGAGAATCCCCTTGGATCTAGACACTGCCATTGCAGTCCCTGGCATCATCACCTCACTGGGAGCCTCAGCTAGGTGCAGCTGCTACAGACAGCAACTCCTACAGATGCCTGAATTTATCTCCTCTAACCCCACACACCTTCTTGACCAAAGAGGGAAACTATGTGCCAAACTTCAGCAACTTAATTACCTAAGATTAGCCAGAGTAAGTGCAAGGTGCTGTCCTGCAACCCTCCTATTTGTAGAAGTGCCCTGGCCATACTGGTCTGGCCAAGATCACTAGAAGCACGCAAGCTGGAGCATCCTTGCTATGAGCAAAGCCAACACTGCCAGAGCAGAAAATACTCCACAAAGCTGGAATTCACCCCTCTTCCCCTTAATTCAAAATAGCCCCATCACTGGCTCACCAGGCTCACTCCACAACTTGACTGCTCTGGGGTCAGACAAGGAGAAAGAAGTTGTAGGCTGGTGATGTGCTGCAAAGGCAGCAGCGTTTGCTGAAAGTGGTAGCGCTGGAAGGTTAATGCAAACAGGCTGCTAAGGATTGCTAATGATTTCTGCTTTATTTATTTTTGTTTTAATTAATGCAAAGCTGCCTGAAGGCATAACCAGACACTTGGTTATTGAATCTATACCCAAATAAAGTGACTGTGCACAGCCTGGGGACAGCTGATGTATTAAGGCAAGACCACAGCAACTCCCCGGCCCATTCATCACACTGGCATTTGCTCCCCACTGCAGCCGGCTCGGCCTGCTGCGTGCTGCTGTGCGGAAAACAAATGATACTAACTCACTTGTCTGCAGCATATTATGTTTTGAAATATTTATTGCCACCCCAATCACAAGAAAGAAACATTTCTCTTGGACATAATGAAGAACACATTTCCAGTACTTAACAGCTGGAAGCTGGAAAGGTGGCCAAAGAAAATCCCTAACTATGTTGGTTTTTTTTTTTTTTTTTTTTTTCTTTGAAGTAAGCATCTGGAAGACTCATTTGCTGGGAAGAGGAACCCTCCCAAACCAACCTGGGGAAAGAGTCAATTAAACTTGGTCACAATTCACAGGCAGGAGCTGATAAGATCATACCGTGAATGTGATACCAACAACTTGTTTTCTGTCTGCCCCTGGCAGCTTGACTCCAGTAGGATGAAAAGAGGCAGCTTTTTAATGAAATGCAGCAACTCTCCCAGGCAGAGATTTTCAGTATGGTTTCCATCAGCCACTGAAATATCAGAGAATTCTTTAATCTCCACCCCACATCTCTTCAGCTGATACACTCTGGGCTAATGTGTTCCTCTGCCCTGGGATGGCAAGTAAGCCCCCCTCCACCCCCTCGGGTGTACCCAACAAGCTTCAAGCTGTCCCTGAGACCAGCTCCTCCAGCCCAAGTCGGCATGAACACAGCAGAGTGAACGACAACCAGCACACACACTTGCAAGCATGCAAAATACTGCTTTGTCCAGGCCAGATGCTCACACTAAACAACCAAGGAACCCCTATTCTTTCTGTCTGCTGTTACACCACCGCTCTCCGCATCCTGAGTGCACCACAAGGTCTGGAGCTAGTCGCTGATGAAACATTGCGAGCAGCGGTGATGAGCCATGGTGGGAGGGAGTGGGGCTATGCGTTATTTGCTGACACAGACCCATACCCTTCATCATGTCTGAATCACAACAACTTAAAGCTCGTGCCAGGCTGCCCAAACCTGCCTCCGCTCTAGGCACCTCTGCTGGAGACGCTACAGCAGGTCATGCTAGATGGGCGCTCCCCAGGACAGTGCTTCTTGCCCCAGCACCTCCAGGAAAGCCCCGCTGTCAGGATGCACCAATTGCTTTTCCCAGAAGTGCGAGCAGCTGGTGAGAACAGAAATGCTCTGCTTTGGATGGGCTGTCTGGGAAAATGTTTCTCCTCTAAATTTCATGACAGGTTCGAATTCTTTTGGAGGGAGGACTAATGTGGGGTTGTTTTTAAATATGTGCTGTGTTATTGTAACTAATAACAGGAAATTAATAGCTCGTTATGTGGTGGGACAGAAGGCAGTCCCTCTGGGGCAGGCTGCTGACTGTCCCCACCATGGCTGTATCCTGCATGCCGGCTGTTGCAGCTGGCTGTGTAGCGGAGACTGCCAAAAGCACTGGACACCCCTCAAAGGACCAGCAGCAGATACAAGGGAAAAAGGAAGGCACAATCCAGAGCCAAAGCCTTCCCGTGCACCCCATCCAACATGCTGTCTCCCATAGCTGTGGGGCAACCGAAGCCCAAAGCCTTTGTCTGGGTTTGTTGCCTCTACCCTGGACACTAAAGGCACTTCCAAAATGAAGTGTGCCACCCCGTCTGCCTTGGGGACAGGCAAAGAGATTCCCCCCTCCCTTACTGGATCCCTGGCTGCCGTGTACCAGCCACTGGGAGAAAAGCTGCTTCTAGCCAATGCAAGACATTTCTTTCTGAGTTAGCTCACGCTGTTTTCCAGCATTCAGTTATCTATCTCAGTAGGCAATCAAGCTTTGCCAGAACAAACAGGACATCAAATAAACAACGCATTAAGACAAAGCACGCTGCAGACACGTGCAGTCGCTCTGGTCTCTAGCCCCAGTGGCTCCCGCAGCTCAGACATCTGCAGCTGCTTTGCTTTGCTCGCCATGGAGCCCTGTTTTTCTCTGACCTGCCCCAGGGCTGCCTTGAAGGTACTTCATTGCAGAAAGTGGGTCTTGCATTTGAGCTGAGCTTGTCTGTCAGTGGCAACAGCTTCACTTAGCTGAAGACTGATGCTTTCAACACACCTCTAGCTAGCCTGGTCAGAAAAGTACCAGCACACAAAGACAACATCAACTGCAAACAACATTACTCCAGTAAGTGCTTCTGCTCAGACAGCATCAAGCCAGAAGCAGCACTGATCCACCTGCTCACAGTTTTAACACCGAATTTCTGGCCGATGAGACACGCACAGTCCCCAGTAGCCAGGGACTAGAGGAAGAGCCACAGCCCAAAACTTCAAGCCCAGCAGTGTGTTTCAGGTCATACTTCTGACCTAGTTTCAAATCCGGCTGAGTTCTATTCGCAGGGAGCTGCGCTGCAGCACCCGTCCATGCTGCTGGCAATGCACCTGTCACCCCCTCTCCTTTTCAGCAATCCGACCCAGGGCAGCTACGCCACAAATGTGCTTGCATCCTGTCCCGGCCCTGGGGACACTGAGGCACGCAGGGCAGGAACACTGAACCGCACCAGGTCTCACTGCTGACGTGAGACACAGACATTGGGACATATGGAAAATAAACCCCAAAGCCTTTCCAGCACCGGCACCAAAAACAGCGTCCAAGTCTGCATGGCAGCCATCTCATGTTTCCCCCTTCCCAGTGGTGTAGGTACACAATAACTAATCGGTCCCACCACTGCAGAAATCCCTGCCCAGAATACAGCATCACCAGGGCAACTTACTACCCTTCAACACAAGAAAAAAGACCACAATTCAAGTACTAGTTATGGATACAGCATAAGCCCAGGATTACAAACTCAGCATCCCCTGAACACCTGGTGTGTGTCCTCACTGGAGAGGCGTAGGACCACCAGCACCACAGGCACAGGCAGCTTATCTCCATCAGGCTCCAGGATTTGCTCTGCTGTTCAGGCAGGGACAGTGAAAGGGGCAGCACACAACCGCACACGAGGAGGTGCATGCTACCCCGCACCGCTGCTGATCATCACCTGCGCCTGTACTGCTCCTCTGAGCCACGGAGCAAGAACAAAAGACACTAGGCTGTTATTTTGGAATCGGCAGTAGCATTGCTGTAGCATGTCATCCTACTATGAGACTAATAAGAAGCTTTTAACAACCTGGTATGAATATCCCAAAACACCTTTAGAGAAGCTGCAGAGAGCAGCCATTTAGCTTCTATCTTTTGCTGAACACTTACAGTTCTTCTGGAGGCAGGGACCTTACAAGTACAATTTAGCATTGAATACAGCACTGTGTATAACAGCGACAAAAACTATGGGGTCAATAATAAGTGGCTGCTGGGAAGAAGCTGTATCCCTCAGCAGGATGAGCACTAACCTGAGTGGGTTTGGCTCACAAGCTATTAGATAGCTATACTTTGCAGTCCAAGGCAGGCCACTGTACTGTACAGCTCTGCTCCCAAAGGGAGATTTATAATATTTTCCAGGATAAATATTTGTAAATTGTGTCTTTCAACTTGTTTGAGACCAGATTCTTGATCTCCTGTTTTCAAAGAAAGTCGTCATCATCTTCAAAGGAAGGGAGGCAAAGCCATTCATGCAAACAGGGTAGCTACAAGCAATCCACAGTTTGGCACTTGTCTCCAAAGCTGTTGTGGTGGGTGTTTATACTAGATGGTGTGTCTACCAGCGCAGCCAAAGCCTCCCCTGCAATGCCTCCCAGCACCATTCCCAGACACAGGGTACATTGCCCTGATGGCCTCCAGAAATTGGATCTGCCTGGGGAAATGCGATCGCCTCCATTCCTCTGCTGCTGAGCGACAGGGGTCACATTCTGCTAAGATCACAGCAAAGCAGACTGGCATCTGACTCTGAGCCTTACAGTTCATGAAATCAATATAGACTGCAGTAGTAATTTCACTTCCTCTGCTCTTTGAAGAGTTCCCTCCCTTCCCCCTCTGCTGGCCGTGAAACCAGACCCTGGGTGGTCCCTTCCAAGACTGTAAATTGGCTTGTTGAAAGCCTTAGAAAAAGAAAGGTCAGATGCCTTATAAACTAAGCAAACCCAATTATTCAAAGGATATGCACATCCACACAGCTGCTTGCATCACAGCAGGCATCATACCTCATCTAGACACACACCAATGTTCCACAGGTTCCCCCCAAAACAGCAAGTGAAGATGCAACTCTTGGTGCCATGCCCCAAACCTTCAGCTCTGGCTACAGAATGGGGAAAGGTCGTCTGAGTTGTGGAACTGCTGCCCTTCACTATGGATCGTGAATCCATACAGAAAACAAACCTCTTGGGAAGCAGAGCTCAGACTCGGCACTCTCCAACTCAAAGGGCCAACAAGCAAGATGTCCTTGCAATGAGCAGCCATAAAACCCATAGTCTTTTCCGCAGGTTCAACCACAAGAGGGCAACAGCATATACACACATACGGACACACACCTGTATGTACACATACACCTGCACATGCACACACACACACACACAAGGTTGATCCGGAGCCTGGGGGCTACCAGGAGGTGTTTGCATGCTGTGAAGCCACTGCTGAATGCTTACTGTAGGAAAGGGAAAGAAAACGCAGAAGCAACCGCAATACTTCTCATCAGAAATAGTCATTTCATGAGCTGAACACCATTTCAGGACACCAGCCACACTGTCGTAGATGGTGTTACATGCAACTGGAAGGCACAGCAGAGTGCGTGGGGCTGCCCAGCTCCAGCTCGGCTGGAGCCACTGACTGCATGGACAGTAGAGCCCTGTCCCAGCACCCAGAGCACCCCAGGGTGCAAAAGCGCATGTGCTTACTGGTCCCATAGTCTGCCTGGAATCATTGAAAGTGCTTCCCAGTATTCTTATTCTGATGGTTGGAAAGGACAAGGCAGAGACAAGGGGACAGAGAGCAGAGACAAGACCATACAGACACTTGACAGCAACCTTCAAGCCAGTTTTCAGCCACTTTCCATGAGCTGACATCCACACAAGAAACTGCAACTTTGTGCTGCACAAACATGCTGCAAATCCTACTGCCTCATACCCTTAAAAAAAAAAAAAGAAAAAAAAAGATTGCCTTGCGGAAAGCCCAACTGCCCAGCAATTTGGAAAAACCCAACTGTCCTACAGGTGCTCCTATTGCTCTCAGTCTTGCCTGTTGCTGTAAACCATACAGCATCACTGCAGGGCAAACATGCATTTACAGCTTGTTCAGCCCCTCCTGGTTCCCTGCTCCCACTGCCCAGCCCAGGGAAGGAACAGAGATAAGGGGAGTGCTACAGAAAGCACAAGGACTTAAAGCTGTGATTTAGTGGAGATAAAAGGTCTGGGTGTGTAAGCACACAGCACTGAAAAAGACCACTACTGAAAGAAGGAAGGGCATGTGCAATGGTGTGTGGCCAGGGTGGGGGCACAGCACAGGTACATGTAATTTACTTGGGAGGTTAAAAACAAGTTTTGAAGCAATACCTGCATTGTCATTCTCACGACATCCCAGTCTGATGAAGTATGTCCAACTGACCTTCCATGAAGTGGCTCTCTGCAGATGACTCGTGGATGTCAGAGCGGCCCAGCATGTGCTGAGAGGGGCCCCACAATTCAAATAAGTGCCCTACTCCTCTGGCCCACGGCGTGGGGTAACCACTCAAACATTTCAGGAGAAAAGCAGCAAATAGGGAAGCAAAGCCACATGGGTCTTGCCTGCAGCACCCATCCACCCTCCCTGGAAGCAGACTTGCTTCTCTGCTGGGCAGGCTACCGCACCTGCCTTCACCATGGTTTGGGTGAACAGCATGTGCTGTTGAAGGCTGGATTTGCAGCTGCATTTGTCAGTGCAGGAGGTCCAGATTTGCCCTTTGCTCACATTAAAGGTAACAGACAACTGACTCGCGATTTCTTTGTGCAGTCTGATCACCTCCAGGGAACAGTCTCCAGTCCTTGTACTCATGGTGTGAGTTTAAGCTGCACTCTGGATCACAAGCACAGTGGTAGAGATTGGGTGCTGGACTGGGGTAAGAACACTGGTGTAAAACAGAGAGTGTAGAGCTGCATCCTTCTCTGACTTTGGCTGATGGAGTTACAAACCCAGCCTCGCCAAAAACTCCCAGCACACTCTTCTAACAGCTGCACAGACCTGCTACCAAAACTCTTTGAGATAACTTGGCTCATTGGCTGAAGAAGGCTAGTGGCCAAGTGGTGGGGGAAGAAAATAAGGAATTAACTGGATAGAAGAATCACGTCTCCAAACAACACAGGACTTGCTGTATAAAGAGACAATCCCATTTCTGAGCACCAAGCTCAGAGAGCCAGAGGGAGCCTGCTAGAAACAACTGCAATAGCTGGGGCTCTGCAGAGTCCAAACCAGCTCCAGCCGCCTCCCTAGTAAATCTGAACCAAGCATTTCAGCTGCCAGCCCCAGGGATAACGTAAGCCAGGAATAATATTTCGGTGTAGCCTTTACTCTGAGTACACAGTTCTCCAGGCTCCTTAATAAGACATATTAAGTTTTCACACTGTTAAGGGGAAAGCAAACAGCTTAGTCATTTCTGTTCCTACATTGGGCTCTCAAGCACATTTGCTGCATATCTTATCAGCACAGCTTTAGCAGCCTAAGCTGTTTCAAGACTTTGGCCTTCAGAAACCTGGAGATGGGAGTGGAAAAACCCTCTATTCATACTTACCAAAGCATAGCACGTTTACAAGAGGACATTCCTACCATCCAGAGCTAACAAATGTGCCCAACTGTACATTCTACATGTTAAGTTACAGCAAGTAGTATCAATCCAGGTTCACTGTACAAGATCATTTAAATATTCTTAGGAGTTCCTGGGCCAGTTTACAGTTGAAACGGAGAAGCCAGATAAAAGAGTATTTGTCTCTGCTTTAGATAGCTTGCAGAATGGTTTACACCCAGAGTTTTACAAGCACAGCTACATCAGCTAGGACCACAAGCTTGTTGGGACGGGCTCTCCAAAGCATGCTAGGAGCTATACAAATCTGGGACCTGCTCCATAACCAGACATTCTAGGCCCTGCAGTACTAAAAATAAAAAAAAAATAGTATAAAAGAGCTATAGTAAGACCCTTTTCAGTACTGACAAAGCCTTGCTGATTTGCTAAGTTTATTCAGGAAGCCCTTGGCTAAATCATGGGCTGAAAAAAGAAACACTCAAGTCCCCTTCCATAGGATACAAATAGGATTTTGTGCTTTAGACACGGGATGAGACTTCAAACAGCTCCTGCTCTTTCTGTGGTCAACAGTGGATGTGAAGTTCCCAGAGCTTTCTGGGGTGCCTGGGGTGGCAACGTAACCATCCCACCACAACACAACATGCACACAGTAGGTCAGGAGGCATTTATCTATGACAAACAGAAGTCAAATCTGTCTTGCAGGGCACAGTGGGCAGAGAAAGGTGTTACAGCATCAGCCCAGGCACCAGCCTGCTGTACTACCTGCTTCACCAAGAAAGAGCTGTCTCACCCTCTGTATACAGCCCATAACCCCAGAGCCCTGGACATCATTGCTTTGGCCATACCAAGGAGTTAAAACACAGACAATGCAATTCACTACTTTTCTTGCCACCATCACTACAGCTCTGAATTTGTTACAAAAAGGCCTCCTGCAATCATGGCAGGACTTGGGTGTCACCAAGAAGAGCCGTCAGCTACAACATGCTGAATTGTGCAGGGGCAACCATCATCTTAACCACACAACTGAATTCCCCTAGAAAACCCAGGCCTGTTGCAAGCTTAGCTCTTAACTCACCTTAAAAAAAAAAAAAAAAAAAAAAAAAAAAGACTGATTTCAACCTTGACAAGGGACAACTTGTATGGCTGTGACACAGCAATTTCCCATCAAACAGAGGATTTCAGACCCAGCCTGTCGTCTGTAGCCCACCCAGGTCTTCTCTTTCCTTGCATTTATGAGATATGAAAAAAAAAAAAAAAATCCCCATGTCATGCATTTATTTCACTTCCAGAGCTGCAGGAAATCCACTCGAAGTCACATGCCAGCTTTAGCTCCCAGAGTTTCCTTGGGCCGTCCTTTCAGCAACAAGGAGAACAAAGCAACCTTGGCAACTGGCCACACTACAAGCAAGTATTTCCCCCATTGCCTTGAATGGAATGGATATCCTGTTGCAAACCTGCGCGCATGGGAAGGGTGAGGAGGGGAAGGAAACGGAAGAGGATGAATTAGCTAAAAATTGGCACAAAGTGAGAGGTCTCAGCTTGCCACCAAAGCCACTGAAAGGCTTTTCATTGCAAATGGCCAAATGCCAAAGATGAATGACTCACACAGGCCTCAGAAGAGTCCCAAGTCTGCTGGCACCCAAGAGCAGTATACCTAAATCCTACCTCTGTTCAATTTGGAAGAGGATATGGATGCTACAGCTCTGACACCTTATTTCTGTCTGCTTCTGAACTCAGTTCTAAGAGGTGGCAAATGCCAGTTCCTTTCTGCTCTCCATTCCCTGTCTTTCTTACTTCCACCTTGTCCATTCCCAGGGCCAAGCGGTTTTGGAAGGTCCCTTCCTGGAACACTGTCAGGCAGCAGCTCCAGGTCCCACACCTACAGAGAAGACCCAGCTCCAACAGGAAGAGAGTCTCCCTTGCACCATGCATTAGCTACCTGCACCAAGCCCAACTGAACCAAGCTTCCAGACATTTCAGCAACATTGCTCCTCTGTAATTCTGCATGGTTCCTGCAAGCCTTGATAACACTGGGTTTAAAGCTATAGCTGTTAGCAGATTTCAACAAAGCCAAACCCAACACGTGCAAGCAGGTTTATTCTTCTAAAAATCTGTGTTATAGTCGCATACTACATTAGCATTTGTCAGCAAGTTTCCCCACCATGACACTGCCATTCAGAGCTGGGTTAGCTGACCCAACAGCAGTGCATACTGGGGCTACAGCAGGATTAACATTCCCAATGCCACTGCTAACACCAGCAGAGATCCACAGCTACAACATTTGCACGGCAGTTCTTGCTGCTGTTTGGACATACAAGGCTCACAAGAACACGGGTTTTGTACTCGCGATACCCCAAGAACCCTCTTGTATTTACAGTCCCATTTACAGAGACTTGAAGCAAGCCTACTCCAAGGCAGAAAGCAATGACTGGTAGAGAAAGAAAAAACAAAACCCACCCTGGAGTCCAGCCAAAATCTTCGAACCCACTAAGCCTGGAGTGGATGCAGATTTTGTAAAAGCCTGGAGTGGATGCAGACTTTGTAAAAGCCTGGAAAAGGATTAAGGAACAGCTTTAGCAAACAGCCAGGACAACAACAGTGAAGTCACGATGAAGCCAGTAATACAGATTTCTGTTTGCAGTCATGAGTCTGTGTTGACAGTCTGCAACTATGTGCAAATACCAGAAAGCCATTCTTTTCCCCTTCCCATCAGAGCTTGGCATCATATGCATTTAACTAGATCCAAGAGATGCCTACAGCAGCATGCCAACTGTTTTCTGGTCACAGGGCATGCTCCTATCCACAGTGACGGGAACTTGTAGGAACCCATAAATAGAGCTCAGCTGAGTGTGTGTGTGTGCGAGGGAGAGCTCTGTATCAAAGCAGGCAAAGAAAGAAATGGGAAAGAGCAACTAAATGCATGTGTGGAAAATTGTGGCAAATCTCAATTGTTTGGCTGTTTGCTCGTCACTGCATGGGTTATGCAAACAATCACTGAAAAGACTCAGGACGCCAAGCAGAAGCTAAAAAATTATTCTCAGGCACAGCACAACAACCAGAGCCCAGTTACATGCACAGGCTTTGCCAGTAAATCCGCTCCATCGAAGATAGGGTTTTCAGCACACATAGGTGCAATGGTAAAAGCAATCAATGATATGCAAATCTTCTAGGATAAAGGCAACTTGTTCTAACAGAAACTGTTCTAACTTCCAGATAACGGGGTACACTATGCATCAGAGGCAAATACATCCCTGCAACAGGAGCTCAGCTAATTTAACCCTGCTGGCTGGGAGTCACAGCTGCTCAAGGTAGACATGGCTGGGAACAAGAGGTATGATGCTTCCTGCCACATCCAGGAGACTCGCATCTCCCATGAATGTTTTGTTATTCAATGGAGGGAAGGACAAGACAGTCAAACTACCATCCTAACACTGTCCTCCAGGAGCTCTGACCAACAAGCCCCAGCAAGTCTTGTTGCAGCAGCAATTGCTGGCCCCTGTTACCTACTCGTCCTCTCTGCCAGAGGCTGTCACCTCTGAGCAGACCTGTCAGGAAGGGGTATGTTCCCCATCCCTGCTGCTCCAGAGCCACCTGGCATCCTAGCAGTGGCAGCACTGTGCTGGCAGCCAGTTTGCTACACACCCTTGCTGACATCAAGTAGGTGATATCCAGTCCCCCTAGACAACATAACAAACCATCTCAGAAGAGGACCGAGAAGGGAAGTTGATGCTGAATCCATAAACTACATGAACAGCCCCACCTCTGTTCTCCCTGTCTCTGGGTGGCTGCCTTTCCAAAACAGTGTTCACAGGGCCAGGCTGGGATGTTTGGAGGAAACAGGCACCGTTTCTTCCTGTGCTGAACAGACAGGAGCTGGCACCATCCAGACCCATCTTCCATTAGCAGTGACCTCATGCTAACAAAGACCTTTTTTATAGTCATGCTTGGGAAGTCCTTCTATGAAGCACAAAATAACGTCATTCCTCCCATCCTTGTCAGAGTCTCTGGTGACCAAAGTAGCCGCAAACCACTGCACTGTCCTCACCTCGTGCAGAGTCATCCATGTGCCACTCTCAAGGCCTTGTCTTCCTCCCTGCATCTCCCAGTATGCCAAATCCCTGTTCCATTCCCTCCTCCCTAACCATCCCCTCAGCACACTTCCAGAAGCAAAAACTCAGTTACCAGGTCTGTGTGAATAGGCCACATTTCCCTAATTAGCTGCCACTGATCTTGAGTCTACTCATAAGCTATTTAGAAAGACTCTTCCATCCCATCACACCAGGTGTGCATCTCTCACCTTGTGTCCTCCTACTGGTCTGCCTTTTATTTTCTATCAAATGGGAAGCAGTGTAGTATTTATTGCACTGCTTGGCATCACAAACAGGAGGGGAGGTCTGGAATTTGAAGAGCACTGAATCCAGAAAACAGGAAACGGCTGAGGATCAAGGCTGGGCACAGCCTGGAGGCCCACATTTATGACTATAATAAAAGGATAAGGCAGAGATGAAAGCAGGGCTGAGCCAGGCTTGGTAAAGCATCAAAAGAAAGGTGCGGGGGGCTAGAACAGGCTTGAAAGAGCAGAGAAGCTGACTAGGCAGATGATCAGAAGTGTATTTCGCATCCTTCCTGCCAGACTGGGGGATCTGAGCCAGGACATAGCTGTGCCAGAGCTGCGGAAGGCAAGGACGGCTCCCGGAAAGCTGCCCCAGGAAACAGGAACAGCCCACTTGAGGGTCTTCTCATTGTGATCACAACAAGCGTCAAGAACTGAACCAACTGCGCAATGCCACAGGATGAGCGTGTCTCCCAGCCCACGCCTGGGCCACACAAAGAGCAGGACTGGCAGCACCTCCAGGCTCACAGCCCTTGGCTTCAGCATCATGCACTCAGGTGTGTGTTCAGGGCATGAGTTCATGGACAGCCAAGCACCCACCGCAGTGGTGAGGGATACTGTCACTTGCTGGAGGAAGATGATGGACAGAAGGGCTGCACAGGGCCAAGCCAAGAGCTGTCCTTGACTCAAGAAATCTGCAAATGATTTTGTACTTGGGCTGGTGCTGGGCAGGCTCCAGCACACAGCTGGTGCACACAAAATGATGGAGATAGAAGCAGTATTCCCATTTTGGGGATGGGACAAGCCGAACTGCAGAAAATGCTCACCCACTTACTTGGATGCCAGCACGCTCCATGTCAGAGCTGTGAACTTCTCTGGTTCCACCGCTTACACTGTCCTTCACAAAACACTCCCTATAACATCTGTCTGAAGTAGGAAAACACAACTCTCCAGTAAACAGAGGCCTGACTAGATGATTTTGGTCTGTTTTAACTTGCCTGATACAACCACAAACAGGCCAGACCAAGCTGACCCCTGGAGCACATGTATCTGCACACATTCACACCCGATTCAAGGCACGCTCTTGTTTGCCAGCCCAGCCAAGCAGACACTTTCCAGGAGAACAGCAAGAAATTACAAGGCTTGCCTTCCAGCTATTCATTACAAACTAAAGCCTCCCATACGCCAGCTTGCAGCTCGCCTGACCTCTCCCCAGCTCGTGCTCACCCTGAGGCTTTCTCCTAATCTTTGAAAAATCCCAGGGAGTTGAGCAGGAACAGGCAGCCTGGAGGGAAGAGGGAACTCCACAGCAGGAGACCTCACCATCAGCCTCCTTATTTCTCATCACACCAAAATTAAAAATAGGCAACAATATCTAGGAAGAAATTACAGTGGAAATCTTGCATACACTTTTTAGAAACAGAGTAATTATCCTTTCATCAGTCGCCACCCAGAGCTGTTCTCGGGGGAGGGGGGAGGCTGAGGCTTATTTTAACACCTGAATTCTCCAGAGCTGTTTCAGGTCTAGGCAGAGCAAGCACAGCCTCTGGGAAGATTAAGCTGTTGAAGCACAAGGGTCATTTGTACACGATGTAAAGGACAGGCAGAAACACCCTCCTTGGAGGACACAAAAGGTGCCACAATGCTGACTGATCTGCCCAGAGCACCCTGCTCCACTGGGAGCCTTCTCTTCTTGGTGCTCACAGCCTGGCAGACATGAGGCACGGCAAGTCTTTTGGGAATCAACTGCTACAAGTGAAACACCATCTACTCATTGCAGCCCTGGAAAATGGATTTTAAGCAGTACTGGTTCATGACTTAAGTAAACATAACATACAATTAAAATTCATCTGTCATCCATGATTACCTAAATTGATATTCTGCACACCTCTTCCGTTACAGCAACCAATAACAGCAGTAGCAACGAAAGAAGTCTCAGCCTTGGCTGCTCTGGATGCCAGGGAAGTGAACTTGGCATTCAACTTGGCAAGGCTGTTTGAAAAGGAGAGGATGGGTCTGCTCTTGCTGCCAGAGAAGACAGAACCCCACTTGGTTAACAATCAGGCACTCCCTTCCTGCTCACCTGAGCAGCTCCTGCACAGCCATTGGAGCCAGGAATCCAGTGGGAGCTGGCAGAAAGCACAGAAAGGTTGAGAAGGGGCAAGCGAAGACAAAAAGCTCCCCTTATCAGCACAAGAAGAAAAAAAAAAAAAAAAAGAAGCAAAAAAAAAGCAAGCAGCTACTGGGGTCTCGGTCAGGGGAACTGTGACTTTGAAGAAAACAGAACAGTCTTCACAAGCTAAGTTTTTTCAAACAATAAAGGGGAAAATATATTGGGAGAGAAGATCCATACACCTGGGCTCAGTGCCAGCTCCCAGTGCTGTGTACTCTCTCACAGTCACACCTTTTCTGCTTTTCCCAGAGAAGCACTACAAATATGCACCCCACTTCCACTTGACAGTCATGTTAAAATACAGCAGCACCGAGCAGGCTCTGTAGTTAAAAGGGAGTCACAGGCCATTTCAAATCAGGGAACTGAAGCCTGTAAACAGACAAATAGAGATCTTCATCTACTTTTGGAGCATTTTATGACAATTGCAGAGGACGCTACACAGGAGAAGAGACTGTAGGCTGAGCTGTTGAAAGCAAAAAGGATTTCCGCGCAGCCTGCTTAACATGCTTTATTTTTAATACTGCTTTTGCTCCAAGAGCTGGAGAACAATTTGGAGAAAGAATGTCTTTGTTAGAGATTTTACGCCCCAGCCCTTTACTTAAGGTGCAAAAGCTCACAATAAATGTCACTAAGCCCTCCTACCCCTTTCCCACAGTGGTGCCCAAGCACAGCAAAACCCAAGTATTCCTCAAAGTAAGAGAAATTAAGTAAAAACTACATACAAAAAAATTTTACGTCTTTACCCATTCTTGCAATGCTCAGTGAAAAACACATGCCAGGCAGATAAGGCAGCCTGTGGCCATGAGAGAAATGGAAGCTGTGCATTTCCCAGCTGTGTGTGCTGGGGAAAACGATGCAGAAGACATCCCTCACCAAGGGGAAGGAAAGGAAGAGACTAACTTCAAGTTTCCCCCCTGTGTTTAGCAAGAATGAACAAGGATGCCTCAGAGGGAAACGTCAACAGCAGCTACATCACCCAGAGGTGGCAAGACCTCTCACAGCAACTGAAATGAAGGTGCAAAAGGAAAAAGGTGAAAGAAAGGAGAAATGTATGTAGTTTTCAGCTGAAAATTCTTCTTGGATGACCTTCACCCCTATCCCACACCAAGCCTAGGGAAATCAGGCACTAGGACAACAGCTCCATTCAAGAATCACCATGGGCTTTCTCTTGGGATCTCCTGAGTTTACTCACCAAGAAGGATTTTTCAATTAAGCCAGGGAATAAACATCAGATTCACCTGTGTGCTGAAGCCTTTTTTTGGGGACAGGGAGGCAAGCCTCAGCCCATCAGTTGCAAGGCTTTCCTTCCAGCTGCCTTTCAAAGTGGGCTCCTGAAGATCTCCACCAGCAGCTTCCATTACTATTTCAATTAAATGAAAATAAAGGGGAGGCTAGAAACTGAGGTGAAAGAAGATTTCAGAGCACTGTGACACACAAAGTACTATGCTCTGGTTCAGTGGTGTTCCTTTAGCATTAGGCCAGGTGGCATTTTCACCTACAGAACCCAGCCCAGATCTACCAAGGATGAGTAGGAATTTAATATTCATTAACAAGAAGTCAGTTCGCACAAAGAGGATTGACTTGTTCATGCAAGTCAGGCATTCAACCACATTCGCAGAACCTGCAAGCATCCTGCATGTCTAACAGTTGCGCAAAGCCGGTCCCGAGGGGCCACGCTTGCAGTGCAAGAGGGAAAGGAAGTAGGTTTATGCCCTGGAAATCCACCACAGGAAAAACACCCACCTCTTTGAGAGACATTTCACACTGAAAGAATAGCAGCCTGTTGGCCAAGGGCTGAAGCGTCTAGTGTGTATTGTGCCAATGAACACCTTTACTTTGAAGCTTTAGGAGCCTGGCAAGTGTAAGTTCATCAGTTCAACAGAGGCCAGAAAAAATGGTAACTTTGGGAGATCCCACTGTGATTACTAGAAAACTCAAGAGGTACTTCTCAAGGCACCCGGTAAGCTACCTATCTACTCCCTTGCCTAGACACATCTTACAGTGACTACAAAACACACCTTCAGACTGGCCCGGGAGCTCAGCTTACAATCCTTTTAATTTCCTTTCCATTTCCTTTCTATCTTCATGAGTTACCAATGAATGCAATGGTTTTTTTTTCTTTTTAACCCTAAAGGGAGCTGTATTTTAAGCAGTAACAGCCTGGAGCTCTCCAAAGGAGAGGTTTCTTTTCTCTCTTCAGTGGCAGGTGAATAGACATTAAGTGTTTCTTGCCAGTGACCAGTGTGTAGATGAGGCTGTGTGCTCTCTGTGTGGCATTGCCAAATTAAATACCTTCGGGGTGTAAATCAAAACGCCCTGCAAAGCTTCAGTTGGCAATTCTGCTGTTCTCTAGTGTCACCAGGGCTAGCAGACTCCAGGGATATGGGGGCAGACGGGGGACGCTATCCAGCCACCTTCTCACTGTGGTAATTAACCTCAAGCAAGCACTGGCACGAAGCTCCTGCTCTTGCATGACTGAAACCATTCCTCTCCAGAGTTTATCATAAAGCACCAACTATCCATAAACATCTCTGGAAGGGCTGGCCTGGGTTCACCTTCATGCAAGGAAGATGTCAGGCCCTGGCAGGAAGCCAGCCATTCATGTTTCTTTAAACCTCCTGATTTTTGTCAGCTCTGACTCAAACGACCTTCTGGGGGAAAAAAAAAAAAAAAAAGAATCTTCCATCACACCCTTTCCTCCCCTCCACCCACTGTGGCACTTAATCACAGCAGGATCACAGGGGACAATTCCCATGGTGGCAGTGAGTCATGGTCTCCTGTCCCTCTGCTCCCTGCACAGCCCCTTTGCAGCAGAGGCACTTTCCCATTTCCAGCTGGTCTGGAGGATTCAGGCAGGAGAGGAAAGAGCTCGGAGCTAAGCAGCAGTGGGGCAGGCTTAGGACCTTTGGTCACAACATGGGCCTTTTCCCTCCAAGCCAGGCAGGATGGCCAGTTTTGGGACAAGTCCAGATTGTCCAGCAATACCACAACACACGGCAGTGTCCTCCCAGCACACAGCACCCTTCAATTCTTCCAGGCTGCAAAACCTGAACCGCACTTCAACATGGTGCCATGATGATGTATTTTGTAGCAAATCCATGAAGTGGCAGAGCCATTCATCCTAAATATACTAAAGTTTTAAGCACAAGGTAATGATTAAAAGCAAGTTAAAAAAAAAGCAATTGCCTCTTCATAGTCCCCTCCCAAGCAGCTGCTAAAATCCATTTAACTTTCCTCCTCGGAGCTGTTTGCCATATTTCTGGCACTCAGACCCAGGTCTGACATGGGAACCCTCAAGTGACTTTTCCTCTTCTTCCAGCTTTTCCCCCCACCAATTTTGAAAAGAAAAATTACTTCTCCCCAGGGAGGCAAGAATAGACACAGGACCAGTGGGAGCAATTCAGATCCAACCCCCCCNCATGCTGTGGTGGGAGCTCTGATCCCCCTTGCTGATGAAGCCATTAAGATTAGGCCACTGCTGGCACTAAGATGACATGATGTGAGTGTTTAATATACTCACACCAGCTGGGTGGCCAGCCTGAGCTGTTCTTTAACTTATTTGCTGGCTGTAACTATTCCTCCCTCTCTCCTTCCCGTAGGATTTTAACATCCCTGTGAGGGAAGCAAGCTCCCAGCCAGCAAAAGCAAAGACCAACAGGCTGCTTAATTAACCACCCCTCTCCCAGTTGCCACAGCCTTGCCAAATGCTGGGGAAACCTGATTCCAGCTGGTAATTAAGCACTTACGGCTTGAGAGGGACCAAGACAGCAGGGAAGCACAGCACCAAAGGGAGGGGGCTGACACCATAACCTCCTGTGCCAGCCCCTGCCGTGTTCCCACCAAAGCACCATGCCATCAGCACCAGGCGCTCCAGGCACTCATGATCCCCCAAAGGGACAAAAGCTTTTAGTGGCTGTCAGCCCCTTAAATTAAATCTTTAATTGGTCCAAGAGCTCCCTAGAGAGTTACATAGAGCAAGGAGAGGCCTTGTTTGCCAGCCAAAAAAAGCCCTGCTCTCAGACATGCCTTTGAGGGTGTTACCTGTGCTGTTTCACAGGTATCCAAGGAATTTGCAAAGCCTGGCTGCCAGGTACACTGGCCTGATCCTGCACTAGCCCTGCAGACCCCGCTGGGTCCACAGAATTCCTCTTTTTATCTTCCATCCTTTCAACCAGCCTCAACTTCAAAAGGAGGAAATTAGCGATTCTGTAACATTTCATCTTGTTTCTGTTGCCCGACCTACCAAAACAAAGGAGGGAAAGGCAAAGAACTGACTCTCACCAGGAGCACAAACAGGTTATTATAGCAATTACATACAATAAGCACATGTATAAAGAGGAAGCCACTAAAAGTGGGCTGAAGCTTTAGGTTTGTATCCCTGTTGAGACCAGCTGGGCAACCACTTACTTTGCAAAGGTGACAGGGAAGCAGAGGGTCTGTGAGCCCAGAGAAACTCCCCACCAGGTGAAGCAACTGCAGCCAGCACCGCACATGCAAGTTCTGCTACCAACCTTGCAGAAACAATGGTGCAGTCCCACCCCCCAGGGTACCGAGAACAAATACAGAGGCCTGGGAGAGGAAGGCAGGAAAGACAAGGTAAACTTACACCAGCTCAGTTTTAGCAGTACTGCAGTCCCCCCAAATTATTCCCGGCTCTGGGTCCCAGCACTTCAGCTCTGAAGGCTGCAAATCCCCAGGTGAGCCAAATGTCACACACACAAGCCTGCAAGCACACAGCACAGCCGGGATAGCTCTGGCCTAAAGCCAGAAGGTTGCCACAGAGAATGACAAAGAGGAGGAGAAGCTCTCAAGCAAAGTTGGTCTTTGAAAATCCCTTTCCAGACAAGTGATGAGTGACCAGAAAGCCATGTTGCAGGCTGGCCTGGGTCAGAGGAGGGAGCACAAGCGATCCACCCACCCAGCACACCCCTGCCAGCTGGGAAGTTTGAGAGACACAGCAGATGCCACCTACGTTGGCTAACAGGATCGGCACACTGTGTGCAGCCCTGGGAGGCTTTGCCCACACAGCTATTACACGATGCATGATGTGCCCTGGGCATTAGGAGATATTTTGCTGGTGCTGTGTATAGCACAGCTTTAGACAGCTGGCACTCATGGGAGAGAACAAGTTTGTGGAAGGTGTTTGAGAGGCTCCAAGTGAGTGCTACAGCAGGGCAGGGAGTGGATCAGAGACAATTCTGGGGACTAAAGTATGTCTTTGAGGCATCTAACAGAAGGTTATCATCATCAGTACATCCCAGGTATCCACAGCTGTAAATTTGGAGTCAGAGACCTTGCAAACAGCAGTGACAAACAAGCCTTTACTCCACCAAAGAGAGTGAAATAGCCACCTGCAAGGTCAGTGCAAAGCTTCAGTGCCTGACAAGGCTTGAAATCGCTACAATCAGTGCAAACTTCCAAAGAAAAGGGCAGGGCACTCAGCCCCTGAAAGGCTGCCTGAGCAATCACAGCAGCCAAGTCCCCTATGCAAGAAGCAAGCTGTCCACAGCTGCACAACTGCCCCCTCCCACAGACCTTCCAGCCAAGGAGGACCCAAACTTGGCCTTTGGTGCTGTAGGGCTGGTAGCAGATCTTGGGGAAGTACAGCAGAGGAGGTGAAAGCCAATCCCTACCTGCTCATGGGGGCACTTCAGTAGTCAACTGCTAAACTGTCGTAGACTACAGAGCAAATGCCCCAAATTCTGAATTACAAGGGCTAACAGCTGCCAGTGAGGAGCTGGGGCTGCTCCCAGAGACAAGGCTGCATGGCACTGCAGAGAAAGGGGTATCTCATGCACCCCCTGCCCCAGGCCGAGGACTTCCCCCATCCAACAGCCAGAGCAATGGCCCCATACCAGAAAGCAGACCCACAGCCCTTCAGGTCTCTGGCTTATAACACCTTCCTGCCTCTGCAGCTTCGGCCAGGACATCTTTTCTGCTGCTTTCCTCTAAGCTGAGGGAAGTCTTAGAGAATAACCCATTTCCAGAGGGAAGGTTTTGCAGATGAATAGGAGGCAGTGAGGGCTGGCAGCCATGCTATTACAATGTTAACTCCCTTTGACTTGCCAGCATTAGAGACCAAACATCTATTGCCATTCTTTGTCTTTTATACAAAGATCTTCAGCACAGAATTGCTTTTTTTAAAGACCTTTAAACGAACCAGTTAAAAGTTTTACAGCACAACCTTAAATTCGTCAGGGCTGTATTTTCGTGTTCTGGGGTGAAGCCTTGCTAACCGTACCTCTTCGGGAGGCAGGTACCCTCTTTAGGGGAATGGCACCCGCATAGCGCAGTAGGTTTCCGCGAATGACTCAACTTTTAGGGAGAGCCCAAATAGTAACAGCAAATAACACAGACTACAGTTAATACTACAAACAGACAGACAAGAGGTTTCCCCTTCCACATTTTAACCAGAGCCTCCTGCCCTATTATTAAATGAGCAGGTTTTGTCCCACCCTTCCAGCAAGGGCCAGTGAAGGATTTTAGAAGCAGAGGAGCAGGTCCTTGCCAGCATAGTCTACAACATAACCAAGAAGGACTTGGGTTACCTGTCCAAGGTCCAAAGTGACGTTGACCTGATTGAACTCCAGCCCCCGGGAAAGAGGAGGGCTCTGCCACCAGCGTTCTGTTCCATCAATGGCATTTGTTATGGGGTGGGCCTTGTTGCTGTTTGCGGAGGAGCAGATGTCACAGTATTGGCCCTGTTGGAAAGTACAAAAATAACATTTAACTGTAGCCAGAAAAACGTGGCACAAAGCAGACAGGTATCACAGCAATTCAGAAAATATGAGGTGTAAGCCTGCTAATGCAAATCAACCTATAAACCTTTTGTTTGCACCAATTTAGAGCATGGATGGAAAAAGGAACAAGAAAAAGCGCAAAAACCCCACAACAACAACAACCCAGTACAGATTTAGGCTGCTCTAAGAAGCATCCCTTCTGTATTTCGGATATGCCCTGAGCATTGGCAAAGGGACCCAGACACAAAGAACTGGTTGCCAGATGCAGAAGAGCATGCAGTGAAAGAAGCCACACCACAATGGAGAGCAGTAGCTCAAGCTCCAGGGCCACCAGCTCCTCTGCTGAGGCTGCCACTCACACCTCTGTTGACACCCAGAGATCCTGACCCAGACCATTCAGTCATTCCTATGGACCCAGACTGGCAGTTCCTCTGCCCAGCTCCCTGCAATCTGTTTCTTGTCAACCTATTCATTTCACAAGCATAGTCCTTTCAGCCACATTTTCAAGCTTAATAGTCTAGCAGACAAGTTCCTTTTGCTGGCGATGCTGCAATGCAAGGCCAGAAAGGGACAGCCCCTGTTGTCAGCTGGCCAGGGACCTAGCTGCAATCACTGTTCTGCCTTGGTTTTGTGGTGCGGCTGGCTTTGTCAGCTCTATGGACACGTTGCCAGAGAAAACAGCTCTGCAACCTCAACAGCACCTCCTTAGCAGTATCAAACAAAGACCTGAGCTGTTAAGGGCAATTCTTTCTTTCCCATTTAATGCACAAATGAATATGACGCACTCTTAACGAAACCTGCAAATAGCCCTGAAAATTGGCAAGTTACTTGTTTTGTGGAGCCACTGTTCTGTCACTTGAGTTGCTGCTACAAACAGTGTAGAAGGGGACTCTTGTTACAGACCATTTTCCTTTTAAAGGCACAGTTATCCCCAGTCAAGCAAGCTGCCCTTGCCTGTCCCAGCTGCTGCCAGCTTTAGTATTATACCAGGTACATGATCTCAAGACGGGCAATCTCCTTCCTGCTTACTGCACCTGCATCCCTACAAGGGCTAAGGCAAGGCAGAGCCACCACAGAGCATGTGATTTTCCAGATGCCCCAAACTCTGGAGTAATCTCAGTGCAAAGGAAACAAAGATTTCACAGCATTCTTCCCCACAGCCATATACTATTTGCAGGCAATTACGCAACACAAATTGTCCTGAACAAGAACAACTTTTAATTAACTCTAGAGATATGAAAATAGCAGATGGGCAAGCAAAAGGCCAAAGAAAAGGGCAGCTGAAACCATCCAAGTAACCCTGATGCCCGTTCAGGGAGCTCCTGCTGTACAGAGTCAGAAAAAGGCTCACTTTAACATGCATTGAGCGAGGAGGGAGAGCAGACCAGATAAAACTGACCCAACTCTTCAGCTCAAACCTTTAACAGGAACCGGTGCAACAGGTTGTGTAGAAATTTCTGCTGCACAATACACAACACCGAGGTGGGGAGAGAAGTGAGGCAAGGTTACAAAATGGAGATAAATAACAAAAAATTAAAGTGTTTTCATACTTCAAATTCTTGCCACAGATGTGAAAACCATTTTGAACTCAAAGTTCACATTGATGGGTGTCAGTCAATTCAAGTTTAGTAAGAGGGGACTAAAAATTAGGATCTGCTGCTCCACATGTGTAATGCTGCTGTTATCCCTCCCCACTGCTGTGCAGCCTGCATGCATTAGCTGCCGCTGGGCTGGTAAACACATCAACAGCTGAAGCAAGTTTGCTGTTAAAAGTGCAATTAGACCCTCTGATGCACCAGTTGCTCATTAGTTGTTTCATTAGAGCCAGACCTAAACCCCTGATAAGAATCATTCCCAACTTTTCCTATTTTAGAGCAACTCAGGCTCCCACACAGCACATCAGGTCTCTACAGGGAAGAGAGAAGTTCTGACATCAGCAGAGGATTTTAATTAAAAAGCAATTGTGAGCCACGAGCTTAGCAGAGACAGCAGGTTGCCAGAGCTGCATAGGCATGGACATCACCAAGGTACACCAAAGAAAGAACTTCAGCAATGCAAGAAGTTGGAAGGCAGCTTAGAGAACATAAAACTGCCACGATCAGAGCAAACTGCAAAGGGAGAGAGATAAGGAGGAGGTCTGAATGGAGGGCAGCTTCCAGAGACCTGCAAGGCCTGATCCTGTTCCCGCTCATGTCAATGGGAACTTTGAAGTTTCCCTTGAGCATAAAGACTAGCCTGGCACCCTGCTGGCACGGCTTGCCTGGGGGAAAGCAGATGGCTTTGTCCCCGTTTATCTGGCCCTGCCGTGACCCAACCTCAGCTCTCCGCACCTCATTTATCAGAAAACCACAGGAAGCGTGGGGCAGCGTGGGCTGCTAGGGATGAGGCAAGAGGCAGGAAGTGGGGGGCAAAAAAAGTAGTATTTCAGACAAGGAAAGTACATTCTTGCAAGCTGGTAACAGGGGCTGTCCTTGCAGATCGAGTAACTGCTCACACAGAGTCAAGCAGGTGCTATCTCACCAGGCATCTTTTCTGTAGGCAACAGCAACTTGTTCTGAAAACTGTGTGTTTTCAGCTGCAGTTAAACCACTGAAGTCCAATGCTATCTTATATGTAAACACAGAAGAGACACACACAGAGAGGTACAGCACCACTGTCACCCAAAGCACAGAGCACACTGGGCTGAGCCAGCTCCCCGCTGCCGCAAAGCGCCACGCATGAGAGACACGGCACGGGATAGAGAAGCACCGGACCAGATGGTCACTGAGTGCTGCAGGATACCAAAAGTGAATGCCGCTTAATTCAGAGACATTCAGGCATGAAACAGCTTCAGACCTCATCTGTTACCAACACCTAGAAGAGCGAGAGGACAAGACCTCTGATAAGCACCAACACTGCTCAGGCAACTGTAGCTCAGCACTGCAATTCAACACTCAAACAAAGCAAAAGAAGCACTGACTTGAAATCAGTGAGGTTTGTTGCACATGTTTAAATTTTAAGGTCTATAATTGCTTTAATTAATGCTAGTAACTTCCCTTATTGTTATACAACTAATCTCCTGAAATAAAGTAATCGTCTTCCACCCTGACTCACTCTGAGAGCAGTGTATGATCCCCACCAGCTTTAGCAGGTCTCTGGAACAGCCACCTGGCAGCCAGGTGGGTTGGGGAACATGAGCACACAGCTATGCCTTTGCAGAGCTGTCTCTGTCTTGGAAGACAGCTAGCTACAAGCATCTTCAGTAAAGCTTGAGAAGAAAAATAAACCTATAATCTCTCCTTTGGCTCATCTTCAAGACATTATCATTAAGGTAGGATTGCCCATGCTGATTGGCGAGTGAGACAAGGGAAGCAAACCTCCACGGCAAGTCCTTTCAGCACACCTCAGCACCACCATGCATCACATCCTTGCAGACCAAAAAGCCCCCCCCCCATTAGAAATGCTGTCTTCTGCCAAAGAGCCCTGAATAAAGCAAAGAGAACTCCTTGAAAAGGTTTACAGCCTTCCCACAAGCTGTGCCAAAAACACTGCAAGTGTCTTTAGGGCAGCATTATTTCAGAAAGTTTAATGATTATTGACATTTTAAGATTATCACATTTTAAAGTCGATGAATTCCCTTTCCTGCAAGTCTTCTACGATGCCAAATGAAAACAAGCAGAAAGCAGAGAACTGACTAGACTAAGTGATTGTATTAATGTTTACGCTAGGTCTTTAGTCAAGCAAACATCCCTTCACCACCGCAGCACGTGGAAATCTCTTGGAGGGTCCCAAGAGGCATTCTTCCAGAATTCCTGACCAAAACCCCCTTTACACCACAGCTGCACCACGCATGAGTGGCACTAAGCAGGTGAGCAGAGAAGGGAAGGGACTCCGTCTGTTGGGACACAGCAAGGGCAGCAAGGACATGCATGGGGAGTTCATTATTGTTGTTTCAGTCGGCTCAAATTGAACACTTCCCTCCCACCTCCCTCATTGATTTAGTCACCAGGTGGTGCCGAAACCCCTAAAGGGGATGAATTGGGAACGCTGACCTCTGCTCTGATGCCTCCTGTTTCCTCCCCTCCCTTTTAGGTTCTGCCTGTGGTCATGGAAAGGAGCTGCTACAAAAGGATTTTTCTAAAGCATTCAGACTGACCGAAGACCACTGGCCTGGGAAGTGGTGCTCAGATCAAAGCAACCCTGTGCCAGAGCTGCAGAGGGGATGGGAGGAGGTTACTGCAGAAATCTGCAGCTGAAGGAGCCCTGTTTGGCAGCGGGGAGAAGACGGGAGGATATGCACACCCAGCGGTGCCAGGAAAGGACTGCACTTGCAGGATGAGTTACAACTGCCCCCAGAGCTGATACAGCCCGAAGGGTTTATTTTAGTCACCAGCATCCTTGGTGCAGTGTGTCATGCTAAGCTAATGGTATGGCTGGAGCCCAGGTGGAGAGATGTAGGGCAATAAATGCATTCGCCAGCTTTTCCAAGAACTCTTATCCTCCCAGTTTTGCTTAGCAGATCATTCACATGTTTGCAAGTGCATATACTAGCAGTTACTTCTCTACCTTTCCTTACTACCTTTGCCTCACTGTAGGCCCAATTACTACATCAAGGTCTCTATAGACTCCTGCTACTAGTACTTAAAGCAAAGCTTCTTCGAGTTACGTTATTTTACAGTCCAAAGTGAAACCGATCACTTTAAAAGGTGGCAAAACTCAAGGGAGGATATGTCAGCTTCTTGCCATCCAGTAACATCTTCAACAATTCCTGCTACGTACAGAGAAAAATTCCATGTTATAACCACACAACAGCCAGAAAATTCCTAGTACAGCACTAACTTGGGAGAATGTGGCCAGAATGAGAAAAATGCTTCAGAGATCATCTCATAACAAAGCCACCCCTACCAAAATGCCAAGAAAAGCTCAATCCGAGAAACTGACAGTTTTCCCTTGGTCCTCCTTACTGTTAGGGACAACCCTATTGCTCCATTGCAACAGGTGAACTGGCACTGTGAACCTCACAAGCATCAAGCAGAAAACAGTGGTGCACAGCAGCTGGCAAGCTCCATGGCAGGTTTCAGGCTGCAAAGCATTTCAAATCAGAGCTGCTCTTCTCAGCTTGGGCTGCCCTGAGAAGGGCAGTGGGTCTGGAGTTCCTGCAACTAAAAGTCATGTTTTACAAGCCTGTTTACAACTGTTCTTTCCTCTTTTCAAGAGGACCATAGCTGTTAAACTGCACAGCAGTTTTTATCATCTACATTCCTGGCTGCAAGCTCCCTCTGGTCCACTTAAAATGGGACCCCTGAGATAAGTCACCTGACATTTGCCTGTAAAATTCACCCTCTTAACTTTCTCCTATGCTCATCCGAATGCCCCACTGAACACAGAGGGAATAGTGCACTTAAGACCCATAAAGATAAACTATCACATTTATCATAATGATTCCCCGACTCTCAGAGGAATTTAGGAGCTGGTTTGCCTAGGATTTTGTAAACATAAAGAACCAACAACTTTAAAAATAATGCCACGGGAACTCAACGAGCCATGTTTCACATGTGCAACTTCTGGCAAGGCTGGGAGAGAGTGAGCACGTGCGTCTCATCATCCCACTACTCCAGGGGGCTTGAGACGGGCTCCCGACTCCTGTGCACAGGCCTGGGCAGGGGAGGATGCCCTGGGGATCACTCCTGCCTGTCCTTTGCCCCCTCCCAGAGCACCCCACCACTAACTTATCTGCCAGTTGGTGCACACCAGTTCTGCACATGGTCCAGCTGCGGTGGCTGAGGGCATGGATGCGTGGGAAAACACCAGCGGCAGTGGGGACCGTGAGGCCCTGCACACCGCTTGCTCACCCAGCTCTGAGCTGCCTCACTCTTTTGCTGCAGCCTCTGCCCTTCCCAGCCCCCAGCGAGACCCAAGTTCTGCCTCTTCTCGCACCAACGGCTGAAACACAGGGATGGGACAAGGCAGCGATGGCCGGGGGAGCACAAAGGGGGGG
>VYZV01019367.1:116293-153605 GCA_013401275.1 Pandion haliaetus
GGCGGCGGGGAGGGGCCGCCCGCCCCCCTGCGCGGCCCCGCCGCCCTTAACCCTTTCGCTCGGCGCCGCCGCCGGGGTCCTCCGCCGCCGCCCCGCAGCCGGCCTCGCCCTGGGAACCCCCCAGCCCCCCCGGGCAGCCGCAGCCTTGCGGGAGGAGAGGCCAAGTGGGGTGAAGTGATTCCCCCCCCCCCCCCCAAATAAAAGGGGGGATAGGATCCTCAGGGAAACAATGTGCCTATTGTATCCGCGGGGCTGCGCTGCCTTGGTCGCGCTCGCTGGTATTTTAGTACGTTAAACTCCATTAACCGATAGATCGCTTTATCTCCAGGAAAAACTCTATTACTAATTAACGAAACAGTAAAAGGCTCCACAAAATCCAGTTTACTCTCCTCGGGGTATGCCGTTGGTTCTCATTGAATGTGGACAGGGAAAAATTCGCTTCCACTTTCCCCAGAAAGACTGGCTGTCAGGGAAAGGCTTTGCCTTCGCACCTAAGGGGGAAAGAAGCAGCTCAGCGATAACCCAACCTTCTCCCCATCCCTCTGCTACCCACAGACAGTCCCTCCGTGGTGTGACTTGCACTGCCAGGTCTTTACATCCTACTGGGGGAAGACACTTCATGGGTAAGAAACTGTAAGAAACTGAACATATTACCAGAAATACGTAAATTAACTCTACTTTGATCTTCTAGCACAGACAGACTTTTTTAAATCCAAGAATTGAATGATACCCACAAAATGTTGTGCCTGAACTGGCCAACGCTGTTTCTTTAAACTAAGAAGATACAGACAGCGCAACAGAGATGAGGGCTGGACTCCACACAGTTGGATTGCTATGGTATTTGAACCCCACAGGAAACAAAACAAGCTCTTAAGCGTGTCCAGGTCTTCACAGGCTGCTGCTGGGCATTTGCTCGTTGCCTCACATCATCCTCTTTGTTTCTCTTTTGTGGACAGCCTAGCAGGAACCCGCCCTCTTGGAAAAGCTACTGTCTTAAATATGAAAAGCTCTTTAAAAAAAAAAAGCATTGTGATCTGTGTAGTTCAAATACCTAGCTCCACCGACTGCATTTGCATATGGCGTGTGCCCGGCAGGCTATGCAATTACACTCATTTCAGCACTTTCAAGGGCCTTTGAAAGATCCCTTTTACTGTATCTAAAGCACTGTACGTGGCCTGTCATATAGCAATAGATTGTAAGATTACCATATGGTGAGAGCGGAGCCCTGGTCACCGCAGTGCCCTGTGCTGCAGGCAGTCGGACACTCACAGCCCTCCGCCCAGGTGCTGCCTGGGAAAGCTGGTCGGTCCCAACATCAGGATGTGGAGGACTGCAGACCCGCATGCCATCACGAACCTGGGAGCCATCCAGTGCCAGCTGTTTCTCTCCTGGCACTGCGAGCAGTGCAAGATCGCATTAGCATGACATCAGGACTTGTGAACGCAGGGTGGTGGTGAGAGGTGCCTGGTTCCACATGGCGAGGAAGCACTGGAGCACAGCCGCCAAGCCTATTCAGTTAGAAAGACTTCCTAAAGGGCTTTGAGACCTCTTTTAACCCCTTCCTGCTTGTCCAGCTCTTTGGAGATCTTTCCCCTGGTTTCCCCACTTAACACAAGATCTTACGACTCAGCAGATGAATGTATCCTTTAAAAGCTAAATAGAACCTTTTAAAACAAATTCTTATAAAGAGGACAGGCAGTTTTGCCCTTTAAACAGTGCTTGAAAATGGGTAGCTTGCTCTGGGGGGAGTGGAACAGCCACCTTTGAAAATACTTGTGCTCTGCCGTAATCGTTAACGAACATGTTTATATATGGGAGACCAATACTCCACAGGACAGGAATTAAACTTTATCAAATACCATGTTTAATTAGCTACTTACACTCCATGGCACCTGTGAATATGCAAAAAAGTTAAGAAGGAAAGCAGGGCACAGATTAGGAAAATAACTCTCCTACCCCCACAAGAGAGTTACAAGGCAAAACACTTGGGCCAGTCTAATATCTGTAATCCCTCTAGTGGTAACGTAGTGGCACATAATTAATCACCCCTCCAAAATGCAATTAAGGGAAGTGAAATCACAGTTAGCACGTGGGTTTTGTGGCACGGGCTCAGGAGCACCATGCAGAAAAAATGACTGTAGTCAACTGCAGAGCTACTTTGCAAAGACAATTTGAAGACTGAAAACGTACTTGGGCTACCTATAATGAGGGGATCTGAAGTTTTGCAAGAAGCAATGGAAATGATTTAAAGAAAGAGGGTTCTGAGGGGTTTTTCCAGCACAGAAAGGGGCAGAGGGTTTATAACATAGCTAAGCATACAATTCAGAGGTTAACCAAAAAGTTATGGTTAACAGCTTGAATTCCTATCCTGATTCCATCTCTGGTCAGCCACTCAGGAAAACAAGACGTATTTGCTAATCTGGACCAGATCCAAGTCCCATGTAGTCCAACACCTCATCTGAGGATCACTAGCAGCAAACATTTCAGGTGAAAACTGCCATGGGTGGGCAAGGAATACTCTGCCCCTCAAAAAGATGTCCCCTGATCTATAACAGCTAGAACTTAGCTTGAATACTGAAGCCTTTCTTCCATTTAAGAAGCTTTTCTAAGCATTAACTTCAACAGCCCTGGACATTCACCATTCATGTTATTATTTGCTTTGATCCCTCTTCGAATTTTACTAGTTTCTTGAGCCTAGCAATGGCGCTTCTTGGCTCGGCTTCACGAAGCTACTGGTCATAGTGACACACTCTCAAATAGGAGATGTTGAAGCAGAAGAGACTTTTCCATTTAAAACCAATCCACTACCAGTGAATGCAGAAAGAACTGAAAAAAAAAAATCCAGCCTGTAGCAATCCTACTCCAATCTTCCCTGAACCTACATGTAGCAACACGACTTCAGCCATGCTGCTATCCATCTGCCACTGTTAAAGGCATCTGAGTTCCACAGAAGTTTTTACTTTTGCCTCCCTGAAAACTGCAGAACCATGAGGAACTTGCAAGAAGCTGCCATCAGAAACTGCAAGCTCTTTCTTCAAGCAAGCTGTAGAATGACAGCAGGGGTTTGGGAGCGTGGAGGGACAAGAAGAACTTAAAAGAGATCCGAGAACAAATCTGATGTTTGGGTTCCCAAAAGCTTACCTTGTTGAGGGAACCCAGTTCCTAAATGTGAACAAAGATTCAGCAAATTACAAGCAAGAGTTTTCCTATCTACACAGACCCTTTTAACCTGCTGCAGAAACGCAGGGAAGAAGCAAGGCCTGTCAAGTAATTCAGTGGCAATGCAGACACATTCTGCTTGCTGTGAATAAATTCTCTGCTTTTGTATTGTCTATTACATAGAGAACTGAAAGAAGTGCTCCTCACTCTGGGAAAACCAACGTATGGCCAATGGAAAAAGAACCATTGCCTTCAAGTGCAGTATTTCCTAGCAAGGTACCAGCACAGTCAGAGCCATCAGTAAAAGCAGTGCCTGCACCAAGAGAAATAAGTGAGCATATGGTTCTTGTACCATATATTGTGTAGGTTATCTTACAGAAGTGTGAAGGAACGTGTTTCCTGAGGTGGTGACCTAAGAACATTATACCAAGATCACCATTTTCATAAGCATGTCGTGTCTTGACACAAGTGTGTCAAGAACAGCAACTAGAAGCTACGGACTAATTCTGCCTGAGCTGGAATTGAACCAACACAAGCCGGAAGAGCAATCAATATCCTTCAAGCACATCTCCAGCTTTACAATTTTACAGACTTCATGGGCTGTACCTGAGAAGACTGTAAAACAAAATAAAAAAGACATAAGCAGGTTTCAAGTGAGGCTTGCACTGAGTTTGCTGAGTTCACAGAGGCATGGAAAGGAGTTCCCCTCCTGTTCACACAGACCCCTGCACAAATGCACATACAGACATTTCTGCAAACAGCCCACAAACAGAGACCCAAAGTACATTTCCCCTGTTTGTTCTTCAAACTGACAGCTCAATTACAGCTTTTTAAACCCTTCTGCATAGGGGGAGCTACGGCACAGTTTGAACTGACAGTGGGAAATGACTGAAGAGTTTTTTGAAGGCATGAGGAATTTGACCAGGATCTGCTTTGCTTTCTCAGACTGGTTCTTACGAACGCATAAAGCCAAAGGCCAGGAGGGATGATCAGAGTCATCACACTATTATCTACTGCAGGCCATAAACTTCTACCCCACCACAGTGCTATACCCTTTTATTATTATGTCTGCTTTTATTAAAATATTCCTGATGCTGTTTTTGCAATGTTAACAGAAGTAGTTAAAACTGGACAAACCAGACCAGACTGACAAGGTGATGCAACAGGAAGCAACTCAAGGAAAGACGGCATCCTTTATATCTCTTCAGAATTGAATTACGTTATGTGAAAATGCAAACCCCTAAACCTGACGAGTGCCAAATAAGCATTAGCAAGAGCTGAATTAGGACACATCTGGAATTAACAGTTATTTTTCCTGCCCCTGTGAAATTACTTTAATGTGTCTTATCTTTGTTTCCTTTATAGTGTTCCCCCTTTAACATTTACTCAAATGTGAAAAAGACTGTTTTGATACACAGCTGGTCAATTTGCCATGTCCAGGCAGCACCTTTTAGTTAAAAACAAAAGAAGGCATGCATCTGCATTTTGTCTGCTGCGGACATTTTCATGAAGAGATCAAGAAGTTTTATAATGTAGCAGGACATGTTACTCTACACCAGAGAATTCAATTCACTTTAAGGTCAGCCTGTACCTTCCCTGTAATCAAATGGTTCCCAAACCCTCCCAAAGCCAGAACAGGTGTTTCATTCATACTGTCTGTCTACCTGGCAAGGACCCAAATACTTTCTTTTAAAGCCTAAACTCCATATTCTTCTGGGGCGCGCTGAAAACATACATATGTGCTGTCTCCTAGGCACGCTTCAGGCTTGGTCATCATTAGCTACGTGTTTTTCTTTGCACAAATCAAACAGGAACACAGCTGCTTTCATGTTAATAACTAAATCATGCTTTAAATTTATGCCACGCAGCTCTCCCTTCAGCCAGAAGGGCCCTGCAGATTTAACGAGCTGACATGTCAACAGAGATCAGTTCACCCACCAGAAAAGTGCAGCTACTTCTAGGGTGAGACATGGTAGCTGTTTAGCACTGCAGGACAACGAAGACTGCTGTGTCAAGTTGAAGCTGCAGAGGAAGCAGGGGGATGAGCAAATGTGCTTGGGATGAAAACCAGTGCAACGATGGGAATTAATGCAGCCGCTTGAGTGTGAAAGAACAGTGGGGGCAAGCTAGAGACATGTAGACAAAACATGCTTTTACTTCTTTCCTGAAAGGTGGGACATACCCAGCACTGCAAATGGGAGACTGACTCAAGCCTGACTCAGAGAATAAGATTTTTCCTACTATGTCATTATAACTTCTTTGAATACCGGGAAGTTCATTCCCTCACAGACTACTTCACCCGGGTTTGTTTCTGTACCCTGTGGCTATGTGCACAAATATTCTTCAGGCATGGGGTCATGACAGACCCTTGCTGGCTTCCACAAACATCACATCACATCATATCCAAGTTTTCAAAATCTAAGTGGAAATTATTAGTGGCAAGGAACTTCAGGGATTTCAGAAAAAAGTTAGCACTTCTAAGGCAAATGCTCACATTTCTTTGAAGGAGGGGAAGGAATGATTCACACCAATAAGGACCGCTTGGGTTAAATCATCCACTGCGTTTCTATTCAAGGGGGTTCTTTTCTCCTTGACATTCTTGAGAGCTGATGCTGTCAGAAATAACTCTGCAAACAATAGCTCCTGGAGAAAGTTAGCAGCTAACATGGCAAAAGGAAGATCTCATCCAGATCAGAAGGGCAAGACACCAGCTGACCATTGCACAGTTTGCCTCTGCCTGCCCTGCCCGTGCGACTGCCTTTTCATTAAATACACATCTGTCCAGCTGGAAAGCCACGGGTTTGCTTAGATCAGGGAAATGCTCTGATTTCGTTAGCGCTACTAAACCAGCACAGAATGGAGCTTGTGCGCTGTGTTTGGTAACAGGGCTGTCTGCAGGGAACACTGGCTGATACAGATATACCTGCTCCCCAGGCAAGCACAGAGCTGCTACTATGTAAACAACTTCTACCTTCAAACTGGTCTTTTGTCAGTAACTTTTGTCATTTAGGCTTAGGGACTTTTAAGGTCAGACTTCTCCTTTCCTATAATCAGATTGATCCAAATCTACTCTTCTGGTTTTGTATGGGAAATCTTTCTACTTATAATCTAGATTTAACTGGAGTCATAAGATGGTGGGGCACACACTCAAATACCCAGTATGAATGTAAACGGCTCCTGGTAGGGGTAATTACGCTATCATACCATATAAAGCCAGTTTCCCCAGGACTGACGAGACCTAAATCATGCCTTAAAGCCCCTCCACTATCAACTTCTAGTACATGGACTTCATGGAGAGACTATCTTCTCTGCCATACAGGATGGTAGCATTGGCATTTTCCTGTTAAGTCCTGTTTCTTTAATGAGAAATAACACATAGTTAATGAAAAGTGTAATTAGGAACAAGCAACAGACCCCAGCAACATTACAAATCCCAAGCTGGCCCCAGAGGAAGATTCATCTCAACAAATAATCCCACGCCAGCAGATGTCCTTTGGTTTTCACGTGTGTTTTGCCAGCTGAAGGGGCTGCCCAGCCCAACTCACAGTAGCTGTGGCTCCCCAAAGCAATCAGCAACAGCTCTCGTGTCAGTCACAAGGAATACAGTTAGAGGAAGGTGCATAGACCCAGCAACCCAATGGACTTGTTGGACTTTGCAGAACAAACATTTAAATTTGGAATTTCCCTGTTACCTCCAATCTGCAGCTTAGCTTGATACTTAAAAATGCACAAAACAGAATGAAGCAGCAGAGACACATTCCAGCTATAAAGCTCCAGCTTTTGCTGCGCCCCAGCAGCTTTTCTAATTGTGCTGCACATGTTTTCCCAGATGAAATGAGAACTGTGGTTCTTATAAAGAGTGCCAGCTGGTAAAGAGGTTAGATGCAAAGTTTGGGGGAAAAAAAAAAACCTTAAACATGAAGGGTTTCTTCCCTCCTCCCTTTCAAAGCAGTTTTTGAATGTGGGAAATAACCTCATGCCCCATGTCCAGGGATTTGAATGGCCAATACCAGCAGCACTGGTATAATGAGTATGTGTGGCCTCTGCCAGAAGGTCTCTGCCACACAGGCAGGCTGTGCTGGGGTCACCAAGCAGCCACAGGGCTTTGGCTGCAAGACAGGAAGAAAAGACCAGCCATCCGCCACCCTGCCTTGTGCGTTACTTGTCAGAATTATAGAGGAAGAGCATTACTGGAACCTTCTGCGTACAAGCTGTCAAGGCAAAAACCAGTCTCAACGCACAGGTTTTGTGTCTTCTTACTTCAGACACGGCAAGGGCAACAAAAGGTGACGGAGAAGATAACTCCTCTGGAGTAACATACATCCATGCAGACAAACTGAAGGAGCTGGTATCCTAGGTATGCACCATCAACATTAAACACCCTCGTGTTTGCATTACTTGCTTTAAGCACATTAGGAGACATAAATGTGATACCACTAACTCTGCCCAGCAGTCTCCATCCTTTACCAGGGCAGAAGCTGCAATGGGAAGAAAAAAAGTCAACAGACATCTGTGTGCAATGCCTCAGCCCCCATGACTGGGAAGGGTCAAACAGCATACCCCCACATGCTGGCTCTGGGGACGATTCCAGCAAACATGCTGATCCTGTACAGCCACAGCGGTTCGGTGTGAAGTTGGCCCATGTGGAGCATGCTGGCCACTCTGAGGGCACCAGCTTGTACTGGTGCAAGCTGTGCTGCAGCCACTCTGAATGGAAACTGGCACAGCACTGCTGCACAGTGTCTTAGCATCATCTCAACACACTTGAGGATGAGTTCATACCTGCATTTTCCACTTATTTCAGAGCTGGAAAGAGGCAGATTAGTTACTAGCCAAGACTCTCCACAGGGCATAAGGCAGTGCTGGATGACAGACAGAGCTTAGCTCCAGCTGTGCATTGTGGGCTCTGCCTATGGGGAATGGTTTACTTTTTTTTTTTCCTCTGGGATACACTCAATCCAAGCACAATATTGACAATAAACTTCTTTCTGAGATTCCCAGTCCTAATCTATGGGAGTTGTAGAGGGCGAAAGCATTGTCATGAAATATTAGCAAGAGTTGCCTTGGTAACTGCGCAGATGAAGCCCTCTTATATTCACTGAAGTTCTCCCAGCGTGACTAATACCTCCTGGGCTGTAGTTACACCACTCTGAACGTCCTGAATGCATGACCAAGTCAGCAGAGCAAACACACTCAAGCCCCATTTACACAGTTATGGCTTAATCTGATTATTTTGTAGTTTGACCAAGTGCAAGAGAAATGTGCGGAGCTTCACTCTGCAATCATTAGCTCCTCACTTTCATCTTGCCCCTTTCGCTAATTCAAGCTAGGATTTCCCATTCTGCGTTTCCTAAGACAGAAAAAACCAGCAGCCTAACAGCTGAGTGCAAATCGCAGTCATCTGTTAAAATGCATTTGGTAACATTTTCTTTATCCTGTTAACATTATCAGTGAGCGTAACATGTGGGGAATGTGGAGGGCCTTCATGCAATGCAGAGCAAGAAACTTACCATGCACAGGCCTTGCCAACCCCTCTGCCGCAAAATCCAGATCACAATTTTCAGCAACTTAAAACTGTTGGTGTAAGAGAAAACCAGCAGAACCATGGGATGCAGGGAAAGGCACTGACAGCGATCCTCGCTTGACCTGAACAAGCCTTCTCCCCTCGTAACTTCCCTCCCCACAAGCTCCCTGGCACTGCATGCACACCATTCCCGTTCTGCTGGGTGGAACCTGAATTGCTCAGGTATGTGCCCTTGACCATGTACAGCTTAAGCCTTGCACAGAAGGGAGATTTTCTTCTCCTTGAGCAGGAGCCTGCAAAGAAAGCCCTAGACTGTAGTCCTGCTGTCCCCAGGAAGGCTGGCGCCATTCCACCTACAGGACTGTGATAGCAGGGAAAGCTTAAGTGGTTCCTTTGTAAGCTGCAGCTGACAGCAGCAGAGTACTATCATTACTCCAAACTTGGGCTCACTCCTTGTCCTGGCTCCCTCCATCTCAGCTGTCCACCCAACCCTTAATTTTCCTTCTGCAAAACTCCTTTCACTGCCAGGACTGAGGATTTATAGGTCCCAGAGAGAATGACTCAGTGCCCTGATCCTCCCTACTTCTCAGTCTTGCTCTTATTTCTAGGAGTATGATTCATTTCCCTGAGTAGGAATGCAGAGCGCCTGCAAGAGAGGAAGACTTGCAAGATCCAGAGTTCTCAACTATTTAAAACTTTTTGGAAATGAACAAAATAATTTCCTTTGACAAGACAATCTCAGAATTCAGAGCCCCCTATTTCTGTCCAGCACACCAAGCTCCCAAGACTCCTACTTTAGACATGAGAGGGGGCAACTGCAATATCAGAGACAGAGGAAGTTAGGGTGATAATGTGCACTGTGATGTTTTCACTTCAGCTAAATAAGGGGAGATGCTAGTAGCTGTCCAAGGATTTGAGCTGAAAGACAGGACAGCTCAGCGAACACTGTGTAGCTCCTACAAGGTAACCACTGAGCTGTATCTTATTGCAGCTACAAGATCACTTGGTTCTCCACACCTGCCTGTGGGCTTTCATCTCCAAGTGGGACATGAGCTATAACCGTATCATCTGCAGGGATTAGCCTCAGCCAGCTAAGGCCTTGCTTTCCTGGTGAAAGCAAAAGGTCACAGAAGTTTTAGATCCTTCCTACAGTTCAAGGTGCACAACAAAGGGTTGCTGCAAGACTGCAGCTGTGGTTCCTGCAGACGTACCTGGCTGAGGTCTGAAACAAGCAGCACCAGATTCACTAACAGAACAGCTGCTGCAGGGCAGAGCTCCTTTCAGGCTGCAATATTTGCCTGACCGGCTGGTAAAAATTAGGAGAGCTGCACTGCATGGGGTACTCAAACCTCCTGGTGCCTGCCCTGGACTCTGATCAGCATAGCCTATTCCTGAAAAAAAGCTTCTTTAACAACAAGTGAAAAATAAATATAGCAGCACAATCTCTCCTGGCACTAGGGACTCACGGTTTGGTTTTGTGTTGCACTAAACTGCATATGAACCAGCTTTTAACAGTCAATTTATAGGGGACACAGGAGAATGTATTATTGCCCACTCTTAAGCTATTCACCAGTACCAGCTGACTCGCCCTCTAAATGCACACTGCAGTCTGGGTGCACTGCGGTAATGGGGATATTTATGCCTTTCATTAGTGTTTGTCCCTTGTGTGTAGCGCAAGTGAGTTTTCACACCTGTGACCGCCATAGATAAGAACTAGCCATGGTTTGGGCTCCATATCAGGAAAAGATTTTACATATTTCCATTGTCACAGCCATTAATCTGAGATCTAAATTACTTCCTATTTGGGAAAGCATCTGAGTTTTTTCCATGCAGATTATTCCCACAGTAGCTTAATAGGAACAGCTAGCTATTTCATGCTTAAAAATAATTCCCCCAAGTAGGAAGAGATAGCAAATAGGAAAATAGGTGCTTTCTCCAAAATAGAAGAGCTCTGAACCTGTTTCTAACATCACAGAGAAAGATGGTGCCACAGTCAAGAACCTAGGCTACATCTGAGGCTCAAATCCCTTCTCTACTAGTTTCCTGCATGACTTTGGATACATCGCTTAACTTCCTCTTTGCCTCACTTCATCAACTCAAAACGAAAAGAAGTAGCAGTCATGGGGTATGATGAGAATAAAAGCTGAGAGCTTTAAGCTAAAAGCTCAACCATCAAATGTAGGTTTATTTTTAAGTTTGTAGAAAATGGATTTAACAGTTAAGCCCTGCTTGATTTTGTAGGTCAAATAAACTTCAGTGAAAATCCCACACATTCTGCACAGCCTCTCCAGCTCACCTTCCAGGAGATTAAACCAGAAGCACAAAAACTGACAGGTTTGTCAGGATTTACACAATTCAGAAACACAACGATCCCTCAACTCCAAGGGCTGGTGAATGGAAAAGTCATCACCAGCTCTCATACACAGGACAGCCTGAGGGATACTCCAAGACCATGAGCTCAGGAAGTTGCAGCAGGATGTTACAGCAGCCTCTCTACAAACTGCCCTGCTAAACTGGAGAATTTCAGTTCATCCCAGAGGACGAGCTGGTGTGCAGAATGGCTGCATCCCTGGAGATCAGAAACCCTTGTTGATATGCATTGGGAAGCGCTTCGGGATCCCTCAGTGCAAAAATTTTAGTGCGGTTTTCCAGCCATAACACATCAAATAAGGTAGCTGGAAACATAACAGAGACTAGTCCTGGGTTAGTTCTTTGACTATTGGTTTTCACCATGAGATTTTCCTCCCTTGCAATAACCTTCAATTTCTTCAGCACTTTAAGGAAGGTTTATACTGTGCATAACCTTTGTACAGTCAACCAGGTAACCAGAGAAATCTTCTATAACTCAGAAGAGCTGGTTTGTTGGGATAGATCCTGTTACTGCTTTTAAATACTTCACATTAATATCAAGGATAATATTTTAAATTAAGAAAAAAGACACCTCATAACCATAGCTGGGCTATTTGTGGGAGGTTTCTCCTCAGTTTTCAAATATCCTTGAAAAACTGGCAAGGAAACCAAAAGCTCTTTTACTTTGTTTAGGAATACTACAGGGAAAAAGGTACTTTGCAGATTAGGAGACTAAAATTACAAATCATTGTCTGGTAATTTTATAGTAATTAAAGTCATTAAGTTGATTGTATACTGCCATTTCAGCTGGTTTGGGCTCTTAGAATCTTATTTAAAGGAGCCACATTATTAAAGAGCTTCAGATGTGGAATTACTGCTGAAAGGTATCCACTCTGGATTGATCCATAGCTCTGAACTTTTAAGGACTCCCAAGATGAAAGCTGTTTGGAAACTCCTTATGTGATTTATGCACATAGTGCCTGACATCCTCATCTTCATGCTAGGGGATTTATTCCTTCCCTAATGAGGTGAAGGTCAGGCATGCCACACTCCTTCTGGAAATGGAGAGGGTATGGGCGTGTGCCCATTGGCATTCTTGCCTTGAGCTCTGCACTTAAAGCATGAGGTACGAATAAAGGAATTTAATTAGTTCTTGCCTGCTTGTATTAAACTGCTCTAGAGGGAGGGATACAGAGACAGTGTAATAAAGAGGGTATGTGATTTGCATGCTAATAAAGGCACATACACTTTCTCTGGACAAGCCTTGACTTGATACCAAGATTAGAACTTGTACTAAACCCAACTTTGTTCCAAAGTGAGCCTGCCACACACAGCACTGAGTTTCACAGGGTTTTAAAGTTAATTACAATCTATTCTGCTTTTACTGTTTAATGTCTCTCTGGCTGTTCCCTGGCCTGCAGCTCTCTGAAAAAGCAGATTAAGTGCTTTGGGGTGTTTATCAAATCCTTATTATTACAGGCACTCGCTGGCTTTGGGAAAGGAAGCGTCAGATTCTCTTTTGCTATTTGTTGATCATGTTTAGGGCTGCAGAGAACAACGGAGGCCTGCTACCCACACAGGAGGGACCGAGGCTGTGGTTTGACAACATGTTGTCTTTGGCAGCAGTGTAGACCTAATCTGTTTCTGCCCTCCTTCCCCTTCTGGTTGTGCCAACAGAACCATTTGTGGAACCAGGCTGTGAACCAGAAGAGGGAACTGACCCAGCTATAAAAACGGGTGTAAACAATTTTTTCACAGTTTATTTTTTTAAAGCTATCTTAAGCCACTTAAGAAATAGCCCTTTCTGTGAGACTGCACAAGTCAGACATCTGGAAGCACAACTATTTCTGTATGAGGCTGTTAACACAGGTAAGCCCTAGAAGCTGTTGAAAGGGACATCCAGCTCTTGCTGATTTAAGACAGCAATTCCTAGTATTAAGAGCAATAATAGCAAAGCAGAGTATCAATAGGCCAGGACTGAAAGTGATCCATGCATTTCGCAGGAGAGGAAGACAGGTCAATGCACTTAAAGCAGAGTTTTTAATTCCTGGAGCACACATAAGTTATGCTGTTTCAGCTAGCCTTACAGATCTTGTTAGGGCAAAACCCCAAATGTTTTGCTGAAGTAGTCTCCAGCCAAATCCAGATTTGCAATAGGGATAGCAGAGTTAGTCAGGAAAGATAAATCAGCTGCAGTAATCAGCAGCAAAAGCAAAAAAAAAAAAAAAATTTAAGTGTGTATCTGGGTGCTGGATTGAGTCCTTGATTTTCATGAGTTTCCTACATGGTCTTGGAAGAATTGCTTGCCTGCACCCCAGTTTCCCAGCTGTAAGACAGATACAATAGCACTGCAGACACAGCAGATGAGATGCTAGTTGCTGAGGTAAAACACTCTCCTAAGGTAACTGAAAAAAAAAAGACTCATGTAACAGCACATAGCATCAGCAGAGGACAGGCAGCTTGTACCCACTGCAGGGACAAGATGGCAATGGGATCTCCTGACAAGAGTTTTGAAGCACAGCCATGTTCTCAGGGAGAGATCTGGGTGGTCTCTGATGCAGCTTACACTGGTAATTTGCAGTAAAACACCATCTTGGCAACATACCACAAACACCTTCCTACTAAATGAAAGCCCAACTTTGTCCCTGGAGCATACTGTTCAACCTGACACAGCTGCTCTGAACACAGTCCAAAGGTGCTGCAGAGAGTGGGAGGTACATGGGAAAACCCTGCAGAAGTGTAGGTGAAACAACCTTCTCATTTCCCCTAAATCCCTCAGTTTACAGCCCAGGCATGGCTTCTGCATTGCTGGTTTAACCACACCACAATCACTTGATGGGTTCATTCCCAGCAGATCTTCCCTGCTGCACTGAACCGCCCGCACCAACTGGGCTTGGGACATTCACCCCCCTGCCCCATCCCATTCCAAAGGATGGGCACATCTCTCTTGTTGAACTGCATCCAAAGCCTCCTCAAAGCAGAGCTCTGCGAAATGACAAGCTTGGTGAACTGCTGCTGGCGATTCGCCCAGGACCCCCATCGAGCTCGGTGGTTTACACCCAGGGAACAGGAAGCAGGAGCCAGACGGAGGTTCAGATCTTCTGTTTTACTGCCTGCTATGCATTAGCAATCAATCATTAAGCTCCTCTAATCTATCATGAACCTCCTAATACACTATTACAGATGGATCTCAAGACCAACAATATCCTAACTCACAGGTGTGGATAAAGACTAATTTGAATGCATTTCCACCTCCTCCAAATTACATTATTATCACCAGTTAGCAGAAACTTATTTCAAAAACAGCAAATCCTCCATATGTGCAATGAGCTGGATTTTTCAAAGGCTGCATCTGTCATAACCCAGTTCCCAACTATTCAGCTTTTGGGAAGATCCACCTTCATAGTTTTTAACGCCAGAGTATTTTACAAGGTGTACTGAAGGACCAAGATTTTTTTTTTTTTTTTTGAGAGAAATGTGACTTGCAATCCAAATTTGTACACTGTAAAATGGTTACATTTTAAGGTAAACCATCAACTTCTAAAAATCAGATATGCTACACTAGACACTCAAGATCAATAGCTGTGTTCAGAAGTGCTGCCCTGCATGCAAAAGATTAGAAGAAAAGGATCGCACATGAATATGCTGAAATGTATAGAATGACAGAGGGTTGCTGTTCTGCCGTATAACAACAATGCTTCATGGTCAGAACTCTTTCTCTGAGAACACCACAGCACTATCTGAGCCAGCAGTAAATCCCCAAATTCTTTGACAAGTACATACATCCTGTTACCCTGCTTTACAACTGCAGAAATTAAGGCAAACAACGGTCATGTCATTTACACAATGTCACAGTGAATCCATGCCAGACTTCTTTAAAAAGAGTTGAAAATTCTCCATGAACATCTCCACTGTCTCCAGACAGTAAGTTTGAAAGGAGATGAGCTGGGGAATAGCAGAAGCTTCACCAAGTAAAAGAATCCCTGCAGAATTCCTCGGGAATGCAGAAAAACCTTACAACTCTTCCTAATATTTTTTCTACTCTCTTGGTGATTACTAATTTTTATGGAGTTTACATTCCATCTATCATTTTTATAACCAGAGATCAGAAAGGGATTATGACCAGGGGCTGCAAGCTATTCACACAGGGACCCTGTTTATCTAAGCAAAGAGAGCAGCCCTTCTACTTTAACCATTTATATGGTGGCAGAAACATTACCATCTGGGACAAGTGCAAAGCTAATTTGCTGTCCTACACCAGTAATTTAGGTGCTGCCACTTATATCAGCAGAAGCATCTCTAAACACATAGCAGTCACAAATAACAAGCACGCACCACAAGCAGATCATCATTTTTACACACAGTTTCCATCCAGCTTTTTCTGAAACTAATGTCAATAATTACATCCCTTCTCTCACACTGCCGGGAGTGTGCTGGGAGCTGGAAGTGCTCTGACGATAGAGCGCTGTGACCCAAAGACCTCTGGCAGGCGTAATTTAGAAAAGTCACAGTGCCGATCTAAATTCATACTAAAGGTCAAATCATCCCCCGGGGGCTTGCTGGGGCCAAAGCTCAGCTACAAGAACTGGGCTGCCCAAATTGACCAGAAAGTAACTGAAGTCCGGCCCACGCTGCTGGATTTAGTGTATCTCAATCACCAATGCCTACTCTCTTGGATGAAAAAGTTGGTTAAGATGCAGCTGCCACCTCTTAATGGCAACAACGATGTTTGAAAAGGTTCCTTTGATCCTCAGCAAACGTTACAGCCCTGATATCAGAAATACTGTAGCTTTTGTTCTGAAGTAATAAGTGGTATCGCCCGGCTTCCACTTCCCTTTGAGCTGGAAGGTTAAAAGAAAAAAATTAAAACAAAAAAACAAACAAAACAAAAAAAAGGAGCAAGATGTTAAAAAAAGTCAATAAAATATTTGTAAATACTCAGTGGCTAAGAAAAGAAATGGATTCCTTGATGCATGACAGCATCTTTAATATATTAGGAAGAACAGTGTCTGCTCTAATCTAGAAACTTATATGTGATAAGAGCAAAGTAACTTAACTAATGAATGGAAGAAAAAGGGACTTCAGGAGACTTTTTGGAGCAGGACTGTGTTCCAGGTTAGGGCAAAAAGGGAAAGTCAGGGATTTAATGCTTGTAAGGCCATATTGCAGACTTTTTGGGGAATGGATTCTCCCCTAGTATTTGCTTGCAGAGTGCCCTGATACCTTTGAAGTACTATATAAATTATACAATAACCAAGAAGAGTGGGACTTACTGGCCTGATAGGCCTTTACCCTCATTTAAAGACCACTCCCTCTATACAGATACTTGCATGTTACTTCAAAAAAAGCTGGCATCCATTCATTTTTCGTACCAGGTGTGTTTTTCATCTCCTGCCTAGCTATTGTTTCTTCTAGCATATTGCAGTTCATATCCTCAGCAAACACAAAGCCTGTACAGCCCACCATCACTCCAATGGGCTGCATAGCAGCTGTCCTGCCTGTGCACAGCCGGGGAATGGGCACAGGGCTCTTCTTTTGTGCTTTGCTGTAAGAGAAGCCTCACAGACTAAGCTGCTGTAACATCTGGAAACTAGCATTAAAAAGAAAATCTGAATTTGCATTGACCAGGTCTTTAGTTGATGGGGAGAAGAGGTACTTCAAAACAAAACCCAACAGCCCCAACCTTTAGACAGGAGCTGTCTGTTTGCACTAAGTCAGGTCTGGGAGGTGCTCTGCATCCCAGAAAGGTGACCAGCAATTTTCCAAAGCAGCTCTCAACCACCCTCAGCAAAAGCAAATCCAGTACTTAGGGACCCCTCCCCAGAAATGAATCTTCTGTGGGTTTGGGTTCAGCTAATGCCAGGACCCCCGGGCCAGAGATGGGCTATGCTGCTGCTCACGGTAACGGAAGAGTGGCCCTTCGGCTACAACAACCCCTGCAACAGAGGGTTTCCAGGACACTCTCCCCATGCTCCCCGCTCCCACCCCTGCAGGTAGGAGCACCCACTGAAATCCACAGCCCCTCCCCACCTCCTCCGCAGCCTATTGTTCCATTTGCAGTGAAAAGCAAGCCTTGGGGACAACTGCAGACAGCTCTGGGAGGCAAAGGTTACAGGTGTGCCCTGCGCTTCCCTCCTGGGTGAACCAAAGTCGGCAGAATGATCTTCAGGCCCCGGGGTGACGGCCTGATGAATGACATGCCACATCAAGGCTGGCAGCTTCTTTGCCTGGGAGGAGCAGAGAGGTTCATGAACATTTTTCTCCTCTGAAATCATTCCCCTGCCTGACTGCCATTTCTAGCCCCTGTAGCTCATTTTTCCCCTAATAAACTGTTTTAACAATAAAAGGTACCAGGAGAAGATCCCCTCCTTGAGATCGAAACTCCAGGGATCTCCATGCTTCATGGCTGGTGGTTTTCCCAGTCACCTCCTGGCACGACAAGGCAGCTGCAACAAAGGGGACAATTGCCACAGGGGACCTGGCACCATCTTCCCACCCCTTTCACAGCTGTGCAACATGGAGGGATAGGACAGATCCTCATCCCACAGGTCACTCCTGGTTCTTCAGAGCACTGTAGTTAGTGGGTATCTGCTTTATCTTCTTTCCACCTTGGACACTGGCTCCTTTTATCTCTGAAAAGAAGCCTCAGGAGCTGTTCTGGAGACTGGTGATTACCCTTCATTTCCAGAACTGGTGGGAGCAGAAATCACCGAAACACAAGCCATTAACTCCACTCATTCTCTTACTTCAGGCAAAGCAGAGAGATACTGCCTTATTAAAATATAACCCCTCACAGTCCCTTTCTGCTATAGACAGAGGCACTCTACTGTCAGCAGGAGACTCCCCCACCACATCAGCAGCTATGGATCAAACCCAGAGATCTATTCTTCAGCCCATACTGAAGCTCTATCAGTGTCAGATCCTGCCCCAAGTGTAGTGCAGTGCTATCGCAACACAAGTACCGCACAGTGCCACCATGCAGCCTCACAGTTCTTTACCTCAGCTCCCCTGCTCAGTGAAAAATTTGCAGAAAAATATCTTTTTTTTTTAATCTGAAGATGTAAAATAAGCGAGACTGCAGAATTCTTTTTACCAGAGGAAAGTAGACAAGGCAAGAAACACCAAGGAAAAGCCTAGACACCTGAAGCTACAGGCATCACTCAGATGGCTGTACTGTAGCATGGACACCAAATGGATGGGAAAGTACCGCCTGCAGCTCTCTGCCACATCCAGGAAGGGCCAAGGCCCACCCCCCTCTGTTTTGGCAGTTTCAAGTGACACATCCGACCATGGCTCATAAATCTCAGCTAACCAGGGCATTTCCTTAGGCCCCCGTATCTTTGTTTAATCACTTTCTCTAGATCATGCTGACTTTCCAGACCTTGCATGCAATAGCTCAGCAGTTCCACCAAGTGACGTGAACAAATGTGCAGTCCTGATGTACCCCTGCCATGGCTCGGGCTGCTGTTGCCTTCGTTCACATGCAGGAACAGGCATCTGCAACCACCCTGTGAGCTGCAGTAGGGCTGTTTTTCAGCAGTGCCCCACACCAGGAAGTGGCCTGGACAAAGGTTTACTGTTAGATATGTCTGTTTGTGCTGTTTAACATGCACCATCTACCATTCTGACAAAGATTAAATGAATCATCCTTTAGCAAGTGCTCAGCTGGCCAACCTCGATCTCATGGGAATCTTTGACTGTAACTCAAGCTACTTAAATCTGTTCTACATTAGACTCCTGTCAGCCAAAATGGCTTAATTTAAAGCATATTTTGGGGTGTAATTGCACCTTTCAAAGCGGACTCGATAAAACCCAAAGGTGCTTGAAAACTCAATGTGGTACAAATGACTTTTCATGAAAGCCTCCTAAATATGTAAGCCAAGCAGTCTGCTTTTCTGAGAGAGCAGGAATCTGACTCAAAACGCACCTCGGTTAGATCATGTCTCCGTCTGATATGGATCCATGGGAAAAAGTCGGTATTAGTACAAGACACAGTAGCAAAGGGTTTAAATTGTCCATGTCTGGGGACTGTTCTTTGAGTTTTCGGTGAACGCCTGCTATTAAAATCCTTGTGCTGTAAATAGTCCAAAATCAACTATAATTTTAGCCTGTGACTCAAGGAGAATTTTAAAAATATTTTAAAAGCAAAACAAAAGATGCTTCACTTTCATTTCTGAGTTACAAACCAGCTGAGTTTGGATTGGGGGAGGGGACGCTAATTCACCCACAGAAATAACGAATGAGACAGTAGGTTATATTTCACAGAGTTTTAAACATATTGGCCACAAAACTCCAGAGGATAAAACGTACCATGCATCCTGGCATTTTCCATCATTGGAAGATTCTAGCCTAACATTTAAAAATTAGAGGTTGGTATTTGCATGGGATAATAGTTTAATCTTTTTAACAATGAAACTGCCTGACTGGCAGTGGTGGTGAGGATTAGGTATTAAGATGCATTTTTATAAATGGGGACAGTCAGAGCTGTCAGGACGGCTTCTGTTAGGATTACCAAAGTACTATCCAGAAGTGAAGGTGTTCATAGGAAACCAGATGCCAAATGCAGCAGTGCTTTGCATTGCAGCAATTAGCAAACAGGTGAAGACTTATTACAAAAGAGACACACCAGGTGCATACATAGACATGCAAATATTTGCAAACAGAAAAAAGCCTTATGAAATATACTGTCCTAATGACACTTTCATAAAGCATCTAGTATAGATCTCACACTCATCCCAATCCCACTGGCTACCCTAACCCATTTACACCAACCAAATATTTACACCAACATAAACCCAGTAAAAATGATGCCCTGGGCATTGATGAACACCACACTATGATGTAGTGAGCTACTTCTACATGCGAAGGACTTGTATTTGGGCAATAAACTGCATAGGCAGTTGTATCACGTTTGCCTCCACACTTGCTCCTCCCTTGAGTGAATGTGCTTGGAAGGGGCTGTGCTGCGGGCAGCAATCTCAGCTAATACCAGGATGAGGTGGAGAAGCTTTTGGACTCTAATATTTCTGAATGGTGTCCCCTAGGCCAGTTCCTCCAGCTGGCATGAATTCCTGTGGGCATCTCTCCATTTGGTTCAAAGACACCACACTTGTCTGAGCACAAATTAATCTTTTGGAACGCTTTGGGGAAAAAAACCACCACAAATGGTAAAAAAAGGAATATTCTCACTTGCCTCCATACCAAACACTGCAGCAAAAACATAGAAACACATGAATAGGGTGAAGTCAGCGTACACAGGCTGTCACTGTCTGTCATCAGCAGAGCAAATGGCCCCTACAATTAAGAGCACAGGCTCTGTCTGGTTTTGGCATCATTCATTTCTAATAGCTGCTGCCATATAATATATAGATGCTGTAGGTGAAATTAAACCTGGAACACCATGACAATATATCATTTTTATCCCAATCACTGATGTGAAAGGTATGCTCATGCTGGAATGCAACAATTTAAGTGTTGTTCCTGTCAATCTTCAAAAGCATTTGCAGTCAAATTGAGCTGCCCAAACTACTTACTCCATTTGAAAAATTACGAGTAATAAAAATAGTGTTAGCTGATGAGCAGCTAAGACAGGTGATGCTGAAATGAATTAGCATGTAAAGTCTTGGGGACTTATCTGTATCTTCTCATCCTGCAAAAAGCTGATCCTTGCAATACTTGATGTATGTGGACTTGGTTCAGGAGAACAGAGGCAAGTGGAAATAGTGGGAAAAAAGTGGTGTCTGAGCAAGTCTATGCCTAACCAGTGGGAAACACTGGGGTGGAGGCAGGAAAGAGAACAGGTTTTGTTCAGGAGAACCTGATCCCTGGGGGGCTTCCCTGATGGGTGACATGCAGAGCCTCTCCTCCACAGCGGTGGTAACTGAGCAATTCCCGTTACGCAGGCAAGTGACTTTTCCTTCCTCCCCATTGCCCTGATTAGCCTGGGCGATGCAAGCAGCAGAGAGCACGCTGCGTTCACAGCCATATACACTCCCATCCCCACACACCCTTTTTCCACGTGGGAAGCCTGAGGGAGGCCAAACAAAGGGATTTTTCAAATTTCAAGTATGTACTGTAAGTACCACAGCTACAAACAGGATAAAAACAGGACTCAGCCTCTCCCTCCACTCAAAAAACACTACTGCAGAGGCACTGCCTGTGCCAGTGCAGTTGCACGTCCTTTATCTTTGCAAACAGCGTCCTCAGCTCCCCATTCAGCCTGTTACATCTAATGCAGGATTTAGTTAATCATATACAGCAAGAACACAGCCCTCTTTGTCAGAGCCCTGCAAGTGTAAAAGACTATTCAGGCAATGGGTGGGCATCACTTGAAATTATGACACTAATGAGGGTCAAACACTCCTTGTTTCCCTTCCATTAGTCACAACGAGCCTGTGTAACACAGTGGAAAACCTGCATCTGCCCACCTCCAGGCACTGAGCAGGGCAGTGCCCATAGAGAGGTCCTTAATGATGCCGGGGCTGTTCTCCAGACATGGGCAGGCTGGAAGCAGCGGCATGTGGCCAAACACACAGTGGCTATGGCTCCCTTCCCCAGCAAGGGACACCTGCGCATGGCACCAGGAGACTGGGAGAGGGAGAGGGCTACTGGTCCATCAGTCACTCCCAGTACATTTGTCTTGGAAGGTAACTTAATGCACCTGTCACCAATGCTACAAGACGGGCTGTCACTGAAGCTTGTGCCTTGGGTGTACAAAAGCCTGTCTATGCCTGTGCCTGGCAGCGCCTCTCCAGCACAGAGGATATGGAGCAGTTTGGATTCCTACCACAAGCTGTCATGCAAACTGCAGTAAATTATTTCATCCCTCACCTTCCTGCTGTATATATGGCCACCCTGCTTTTGGGATAGGGCTTGAGTGCTTCAGTAACATAAAGCGGGGTTAGATGTAAGTTCCTCCAACCTCCTCTCAGCCAGGAGACATCATGACATCTCAGCTCCTTAGTTCAATCTCCGCTTGAAAACTTAATGGATTTGGTCTGCTAGAGTGGCAGCAACTCAAGCAGCAGTTTCTAGAAGTGCCTCTGTTGGGACTGAACCTCAAAACAGCCAAAACTGCTCCACAGATGCACCTCACACCTGCTTGTGTTCAACCACAAAGCTTATGAGGAAAGCCCAAGTAATGGTTGCCTGAGGTAAGCCCAAAGTGGACATGGTGACCCAAAAATTGTGTTTCCTACACTCCCATAACGGTGTTTTCAAAATCAAAAATTAGGAATGAGCTTAAGTTGGCTTGGGCTGGTAAATGGCCACAGGCTGCCCTGCGTGGGCTGACCTACTGTCATCCCAGGACCTACAACAGCCAGAAGAAATGTGCGTGGGCAGAATTCCTGAGTCCACAACTGGCCTCAAAAATCAGATAATACCATGGGAAAACACTGGGACGACCCCTGGGGGAAGCAATCCTATATCCCCAACAGCCTTTTTGAGAGTGAATCTAAAGCTGTCTTCACTGCACATAATGCCATTAGTTTCTGTAACTGCAGTAAATGCCATGTTGTTTGAGAGCTGACTACTAAACACACTGCCTAAATCTGAGCAATTACAAAAAAAAAAAGTATATTCTACCAGCCAAGTGTTTAATTATCAAGGGTATTAAGCACAGCGTGCAACTAATAGAAAAGCTTTAGATTTTCAGAACAAGATACTCTCTCTGCTCCGTTTATTGAAAAGAATCAGAGTACAAAACGGGACGTAAATGCAATTTGTTTCCATTGGTACCACCCATACAGTGGGCTGTGATGGAAATGCCACAGGTCTGGGTACATGCTCTTTGGTATGCTCCCAAGGGAAAAAGTGGACTGAACTCCTTTTAAGAATCAGGCAAGATTCCCATTATGGAGAGAATTTCCTTGGTAAGTTTGTCCTACCCTGTTAACATAGTTGGCTTTATGTCATCTCTCTGACCCCCCTGATCTGCAGAGGAGAGGTTTTGCTGGTCTGGAAGAGGACAGTGCTGAGCACCACCATTTCTGGGGGATCTCACACTCTTCTGGTACTGGAAGCTCTCCAGGGAGATAATGCTGTCACTGAGCGATGAGCCCACTACAGCTGCTGACACAGCAATTCTTTTCAAATGTAAAGAGTTGTTCATGGTCCAAGAAAGCATTTCACACTGCCCAGCTCAAACATTTAAAAAAACCCCTCCTCTCCCTGAGTGTTGTTTAAGAATCTCAATTTAATTTTCATTAAGTTAATGAACTCTGGTGTTTTTCATCTACCTTTTGGTTTCTGGACCATCTTTGGGGTGTACTTCAAGTTTTTCCCTACAGAATACATGAGTAGAAATGCAGTTTTTAAAAAGAGTGCAAGCATAAAAGGAAGCTGCAAGTAAAACATCTGATATTGCAAGACATGATAAAATCACAAGAGCTGGCAGAACTGGCAGACTGCCCTCTCCTCCTCCATCCATGGCCTATGTCCCTTTGTGAATTGGTCTTTGTTTGCTACAGATTCACTCTAGCGGTTTCTCACACCAGAAATTAAGCCTTATTTTATCCAAACCTGGCCCAGAGGGCCTTTGGCTCCTAGCCAGAACATACATAGCATTTCTTTTTATTTGCTCTTCCTTTCTCAGTCTCTCTCCCTTCAGGGTCCTGTTATTATTTAAAAAAAAAAAAATCCTGGATTTTACTGATTAAAGTGCTTACTTTCATGTTGATACATTTGTTTTGTACTGCCTTTGGGGTCATAAGGAAGTACAAATTATTTTGGATTTAAAGGGAGCTAGGAGAAAGCTGAGGAGAAAAAGAGATATTATCAAGTGTTCCTTTGGTACTGACACACAGGCAGATATTAGCCTGGTAATGATTCAAGGCTGAGGAGGGAAACGGTATTTGGATAAAATGAGATGCCCTGTGATGTGCGTGTAATGGGCTAAGGGAACATGCTGTTATCAGCAGGGCCATGCCAAGGGACGTGCTGCGAGTGTGGTGGGACATCGGGCCCTGTCACAGCTGCTGCTGGGCTGGACGCAGGCATCATGCCTGGGAACAGGCATCCAAGATAGGGTTCATCGCAGTCCAGTGACTCAGACAGGGCTGTGTTTCCTGAGCCCACCACAATACATGCTGCCATTTCCCTTAGTGCCATAGATTTAAAATTACAGGGAAAATAGCACCCAACAAGCTGGTCTCAGCACAAGCCGTGCATTCCAGATGGGAGACAGATGCCTGACACCAGGGACAGTCACTCCAGACCATGCCTCTGCCAGATGTAGTTGCTTGCATCTGGCATACATGTGCAGCAGTCTGGGTCAGGCTTCTTGTCTTACCTAGACTTGTCCATGCTGCAAGCTGCTTCCCACAGGGCTGCTCCTCTCCTGCTGCAGAATGTTGGTTTCTTGGCTTTGCTCCCAGAGAGCTTCTAGGCTGCTGCTGCACACCACCACCTCCCCAGAGGCAGGCATGGAGTCCTTTGCTGTTTTGCTGCTGCCCTGAGAGTTAAGAAAACATCGGGTGAGGAATCTCCAAATGGAGACTGTCTGAGCAAAGCTAAACCTGCCCTCCCAGCTGGGTGTAAATGTAAGTGCCTTCACAGTGGGGTAGAAATCTGCATCTGAGAGCCAATCAATTCTTCCCCTCTTCCAAGGGCGAAGGTCTGAAATCAGAGACATTTCTCAGGTGCTGCCAGCTTCCTATTTCCCAAGGTTTGAGGAATGTCATGAGCATCCCAGAAGTCACTTACTGTCCCCTGTACACTCACCCTGTGCAAGCATTTGTGCTCCTCAGGGATGCCAGCACCTTACTCTGACTCTGGCCTATCTTTCTGGCTCTGGTTGCTCTCAGAGACCCCAAGACATAGGGTGAAATCTCTGAAGGGGTAGAATTACCAGAATCAGATGGGGAAATATTAGAGGATTGTAGGACAAGAAAGGTTTTCTTGAAGAATTACAGGTCTTCCTTCCCATCCTCCTCTTATCTGCTCAGTTCCTTCTTCATGTCTAGTTATTTCCCCCTTCAAGTTCTCTTTCTTGATCCTAGAGATCTGACTGTGTGCAGGCCACTTCCAACAGATAACTAGTTCCTACCTAAGCATAACCTAGCCCATTTCCTTCCTCCTCTCCTGCTTGTGAGATGAGACCATGTGCAATTCTCTGATTGCTCCCCCCTAAGGGCTGGCTGTACCACCTTGTCTTTCTGTGATAAGACCTGGACCCTGTAAGCATTTGCTGAAAAGCATGGAAGAAATAGCTACATCTACAAAGACCTCAAGCAGACTGGAGAACAGTATCTTTATCCAAATCTGGAGTCAATTGTCTTTTTAAATCAATTTAAACTGAAATAAGATCCATTCCTCCTTTGTTGCCTCTCCAAAAATCAGCTGTAATCACAGGGCACTCTCAGTCTCTCAAAGGCTGGAGACCAGAATGCGCCTCTGACAGGAGTACTGCGCAATTTATCACAGGAGATTACACCCAGGGAGGGTGCTCATGTGATTAGGATTTAACAGTCAATTAAATAACAGGGACATTCCTAACAAAGAAGCTGGGATTAAGGAAGGACTCCAAAATGACTCCTTTTCCTTCCTGACTCTGATGCCAACCTTGGGAATCTCCCTGTTATTAACCCAGATGTTTGATTAAAGCCAACCGGAACAAATAAAATTACTTCTAAAATTTCACTACAATGGGAATCAGCCAGTCAAGTCTGCCCTGAGGCAGCCAGGCCGTTAGGAAAGTATGCATAGGAAGTTGTCCTGTGTCTTGGACTTTATCAAAAGGATTCCAGCCAGGTTCAGTGCAAGTGATTATGCTGTTGCTGCTCAGGTCATTTCTAATGAGCAGACAGGGAAGTACTACTTGTTTTCAAGATTAACCACTAACAGACAGCGCAGATGAATGCAGTGCTGCTGGTTAGAAAGTACGCATTGAGCTGTGATTGCCCATGCATTTACAAAGAACACGTTACAATACAGTGCTTGCACAGTGATCTGAATGTCTGGGCCCCACATAGTATATAAATACACAAAATCTCTCCCTTCCCAATCTCTTCCAGCAGGCAGCAGTACGCCCCTCCAGATCTCAGTGTGGCTTTCCTTGAAACTTCCTCCAATCATGACCACTCAGCACCTCTCAGCCTTTTCAGCTGCTCGCTCCTCCCTCACCCAACTCCTCCTGCCTGAATGTGTCAATTGCTCCTGCATTTACCTTGCTTTATCCCTCCTTACAAGCAGGGCAAGCCAGGCATGGGGATTCAACAGACCCACTCCAGATGCTCAGCAGATCTCCTGTTCTGGTGGCATCAGCTCCAGTTTCATGGCTTCACTGCTCGTTATCTATCAAGCCACTCTGTCTCTTTTCACATCTCACCTCTTGTTTTCTGTTACGGTCCATTCGCCCTCCCTTCTTGGCCGTGAGAGAGGGTTGCATCCATCTGTAAAGCACCTTATGCACCTAGCACAATGCATTTCAAAACAGTGCAAGAAGAAATGCATGTCACCACACTGCCTCTTCCATACTGTGCAATGCTGTACTGGGATGGTTTTTAAAGCAAGATCTCAGGTTCAGCATTTAGGTAAGCAGTTCATTTCAGGACAGTAAGAAGACCTTGCTGCCCAACCTGTATTCACCATTCACTAAACACAAAACGTTTCCATCTTCTCCTTTCTTTAAACGACTTTTTACAATATTGAAAAAAAAAAAAAAAAGACTGTGTCACTATTTTCTCATTTTATCAATTTCTTCACCTAAATGCTGCTCCCCAGAGCTGTTCTTTAGGAATACTGCTTTGCACTGTGTCACCCCTGGTGCCAGAGCTGTTACAGCACTGGAACTCAGTGTACAGCTACTGTTCTACTTCAGCACAAACAGCCTATTTAGAAGTTACCTGGATATATAGAAGGACACAGCTTTTGTGACCCAAGTTTCCTCACCGCAGAAGTCAGGGAGGCAATATTACATACTTGTGAAGGTAGCCAAGATGCTGAACCTTTTCATAGGCAGAAGAAACAACCTGCCCCTCGCCATACCCCCATTAACACTGCAGGCTGCCATAGAGATTTGATGTGTCTGCTTGATAGACACTATGTCCCACAGGTTCATACCCCTCTCTCCACTTTGTAGGGTATGTCCACAGTCTTGTTTTATAGGTTCATCCAAAATGTCAGCTATTCCCAGCATCATGTTCTCGACAATTCATCCTGGCAGCGCATGACATGATGTTTTCCTAAAAGAGTATTTTATGAGGTCACTTCATCATCTAGTCCTTCTTCCACGAGGTCATTCAAAAGTCAGGATAGTGGAGGCAAAATCCCCTTGTGCTCTTTTTGGCATGTTGGAAACTACAGAACTGTTTGCTGGAAGAGACAATATGTGGCTGAAATAAATCCACAGATTTTCCCTTAATAGAGTTCCTAGAATAATAGCAAGGTTATGACTACCTCTCACTCCTAATAATTGTTGGAGCACATCCCTAAAAGGGATGGCTGACCACAATACATTTTTTTTAATTTTTTTTTTAGTAGCAGGAAGGAGTTGTTCAGAAACCACTTGGAGCACATAACAGGCAGCCTAACACTCTACTTGGGACCAACTACTTGCCAGGGATTCTCATCTTCTCACAGCTACATCACTCTTTAACAACAAATCCATAGTTTTCCATAACAAAGCTATGGGTCTTTTTCCAAACAGGAAATGTAAATTTTCTCCCAAAGGTCTTCCTTGTTTTTATTAAGCCATAAAATGCTTTAGGCAAAACCAGAGTTAAGATTACCATGGTGTGGTCTCATGTCCTCCTCAAGTAATCTTCATCTGCCAAGATGTAGAGTAGCTCTGCAACTCTAGCGATGACAGCAAAAGGGTGACAGTGATGCAGTGAAGGTGATGCTATCCATGTGTTCATGCTTCATTCAAGGAGCATGAGGGTATTAGGAATCTAATTACAAGTCCCAGGAGAGACACTGGCACTGTTTCTTAATGGAGAATTTTTGTATTCCAACAGACACTTTGGCTTAGAAAATCAGATCCCAAAGTCAACATTTAAACAACCTCCATACTTCCGGGATGTTGTTTTTGCCAATATATGTTGTTTTACTCATTAGTGCATTTCCCAGCCACCCGAGTGACAGCCAAACAATAATTTGGGCCTGTTTATTGGAACAGTAACACGTTCTGCTCCTTCTCCCTAAGGCCACACAGACACTCAGAACTAGCACCCCCACAAACATTTTCCAGGAATTAGTGACTTTGGGGAACCTGAAAGATAGAATGGAAGTCGTTGATCAGAACAAGCAGCTGTAGATCCCTTGAGGCAACACACAATGCAGAATGGGATGCTGCCTGACACTGTTTAAATTGGGTGGATTTATGAGCTTCTCTGATAACAACTGTTATCTGGAGCTAGAATCAGTTACCACTCCCTTTGCTGGAATTTCTCTTGGTTTGCTCTATTCCCAGCTCTGAGCACTTCTGGAGAGTGTTCGGTGTAGCTCTGTCTTTTGCAAATTCATGAAGACGGGAATCTAAGTCTAATAGTAGCCTGTGAATTTGCATTAAAGTCTCCATTGACCTCAGAGATCCAAGTCTTTAGACTGGGCCAGAGAAGTAGGAGCAAACATGGCAGCTACAACTGTGTGCCTTGGAATAGCAGTGGATTGTACAGTGATCAGTCCGTTGTGCCTTTCACGACTCCTGGGTCCCAGCCACTGATACTAGAAAAGGGTGACTGAGAACAGGCTCCCCATGAGCATTGCTTTTTGCATTTTGGAGTCTCCAAATACCAGAGGCATTATCTTAAGCCGCAGAGCGCTGTAAATCAGAGTCATTCTTTCCAGCAGTCAACTTTGATACGACCCTCCCTCTCACTACCCACCCCCTAAAAGAAGAAAAAAATACTCAAATGGTCCTACCCCCATAAATGGTACTGGATTCAAAAAGAGAAAAAAGATACCTGGATTATTTTATTTGCATGTCCAGAAAATTCGTGGTGTAAAATTTCCCTGCTGAATAGAGGATAAAACCAGGGATTAAAATAGTAAATCAGGACACTTGCCTCTAGCTCAACTCTACTGAGTTTACTGCAGATCTACTTTAAAGTATGTATTCCTTGTATAACAGTTGTTTAAAGAACTGTGCCACCTCATACTGCATTTTCTGAGCACTCCTCAAATCAATTCAAAGCTTCCTACTTTTTTAATCAGATTCATCTTAGAGATGGGTAAATTCTAGTATAGAATGTAGCAGTTGATAGGTCTTGCTCAAAACAAATATCACCGTCAGAAGTAGAAACTAGGCCTCCTGAGCCTTGGCCCCAGTGCTCTAGTTTTTCTGAATGCCTGTGATGCACACTTCATGGGAAGCATTCCAGGAACAGCTCTCTGCTCAGCAGAAACAGCACTTTTTTTTCTTTTTAGGCACTGAAATCAATGAGGGTTGAGTAACACAACAGACATGACGCACAAGATATCTGATGAAGTGACATAATTTAAGGTTTTTACATAACTGCATGGAAAGCTGTCATACATATATATGTATGAGACTTTCCTGACTATTTAAACTTTTCAGTGAATTAAGACTTATGGCAGTGAGTCAGCACTGGTTCCAGCTGACACAAGGATTAACTCTGCTCTCAGGATAGTCTCAAACCAACTTGAAAAAGAAAACCCACAGAAGTGTGTGACAAACAATACATTCTGGAAAAGAAAAAATCTGCATCCGAGGCCTTAAGACCAAACCAGGTCTGATATCAACCATTCAGTAGCCAAGATCAGAAGTGAATGCTGGCCACAGTGTCAATGGCAGGCAGGTACACTGCCACCTGTCCCACACCTGCAAAGCCTCCCGTTCCCAAGAAGAGTGCAGCATTTGGGAGAAGGTCAGAAAAATCTTATAAAATTGCCTCCCTTTACCCTGAAAAGGTTTGTTCCTAACATGGTCACACTTGTATCGCTCGGCAAGAAGGTGACTGCTGAGACATCAATTCCCTCTGTGATCAAAAGACCCAAAGCTTGGCGCCATTATCTTCTGCAGGAGGATGCAGGCTCTCCAAAGGCAGTGCTGTGTCAAGATGTGCTGTGTTTCCAGAAATATGAGTTCCGTGCTACAATGATCAAGCTCCCTCTCAGGTAATATACTTTGCAGCCTGAAAGCTGCTTCCTTAATCTGCCTTTTGTAGTTCACATTTTAATCAGCACCATCTGGGATTAGCTTCCTTTTATTTACTTATTTTTGGGTACAGGCAGTCTTAAATCCTCAGATTTTGGTCAGCTTGCCTGGAAACTCTTCAAAGTTTGAGATTACCAGCTAACGCACTGAACTCTGGGATAACGGTTGCAGGCACTTGAGAGCCGACACAAGACAGCAGCAAAAGTGACCCATCAGCAGACACCGCACTTAACTGTGGCGTCGACTTAAGGTCGTTATTTCCTCAGCACAGCTGGCTTGCGGGCTGTACAGTCACAGATCCGGCTCGTGTGCTTGGCTGAGTGATCTGGCACAAATGACCCCATTTTCCCAGGAATGCAGAGGGAGTTCACTGCGAGCATAGCTCCATTGGCCAGAACAGAAATCAGGCATATAAATTCCTTTCTTTTAGCCTCAAACTAGTCAAAGGGAGAATTAAATCCCCAGCCTTTCTAGCCCTTGTAGAGGAAAGAACTGAATGAATCAGGGACAAGCTGCAAGTAATGATCTCTGCCACCTCTCCAGTGCACTACCCAATTTATTTTGAAGTGCTATTTTTATTCAGCCTCAGACATTTGAAGCACTTTGCCTAGAGCATGAACTATCACATTTCCCAGCTCAACGGGCAACCCATACAGAGCTTTGCTGAACACTTTATGAAAACACTGTTCTGTGAAATAAGACACACAGTATCCTAGCATTTTTGCTCAACCTCATTTACCTGACAGGCACTGCAACTCATAAGAGTGGGCGACAGTCTGGGTAACTTCACATCAGGATGCCAGTGCGTTGCCTTTTGGTATGCATCGATAGATAGATCAAGGTGCTTCTCAGGACTCTGGTGCCCTATGAAAGCAGTGAAAAGATTATTGCATTTAGAGCCAGATAAGCGATAACTCAATTTTGATATGTGGCATGTCCTAGCGCACAGCTTACAGTCAGCTCATCAAAATGCAAAGTGAGACTTTTACTTCCATCCCCACAATAATCCCCTGTCAACGCCCAGCAAGCCTGGCCTCCCTGTGGAAGGATCAGCCTCCATCCTCTCAGAAAAACATCTGCTGTGGGTTAACAGATAATATACGTACAGCTCTGGGGTCCCAAGATCTGCATTTTATTCCTGGTGCTATCAGATTGCTGACGGATGGCCATACCTCACTTTCAGAGTGCTACTGCTTTCCCATGGATAGATAGACATATGTCCCCACAAAGCTGGTGGAGATCTGCTGCAGAAGAGCAACACAAAAGCGAGGCATTGCTGAAGCCCATCACCAGCTGTAGCACCAAAGGTTTTTATTTTAACTACTTTTTGATCGGGACCAGAGTTGTGCTGGGTGTGGGTGCCCAGGCGCCGGCAGGAGGGGCTCTGTGAGGAGAAGCAGGGCCGCCTCATGGCGGACACAGCCGGTTCTGGCCGGCTCCAGCCGCCCCACCACAGGGCACAGCCGAGCCCCTCAGCAGTGCTGGGGCGTGGCTGGGAAACGCATGTAAGAACGGGCAAAATGGGTGAGGTAAAAAGAAAAAAAAACTAAACAACTGAGAGACAGCCCTGCGAGCACTGGGGCTGGGGGAGGACGGGGAGCTCTGGGAGCCAGAGCTGGTGTTCCCCTGAAGCCGAATGTAGGAAAAGGGGGTGGTAGGGGTTTCTTGCCATCCAACTCCATTTTAATAAGCAATGAATTAATTTTCCTGGTTTGCCCAAGATGCTAATTGGTAAGTGATCTCCCTGCCTTCACCCACGAGCTTTTCCATCTTATCTTCTGTCCTGTGGAGGAGGGGGAGCAAGGGAGCAGCTGGGTGGGCACCTGGCAGCCAGCCATGGTCAACCCACCATAGGACTGCAAAAATAAGCTAAAGCTCTGCTCCCAAACTGAGTCCTGAATCCTCAGAAGAGGCATGTATTTGCTTTTCTTCACAGTCCCAGTCCAGTAGAAAGAAACCACAGAACAGAATTTATTAACAGACTAAAGCTCAGGTATGTACGCTGCAGAATAATATGCTTGGTTCAGCCTGGCCACGTTTGTTTTACTCGCTATCGGCTATCTGACAATAGATGTTAATACTTTTTTCATTGTAATACATTAAAAAAAAAAAAATAATCCCACATTGACCTTATTAATTTTTCTTAATTCTTAAATTCTCAATACCTGCAGTTCCTATTAAGGATTCAGTCAAGGAGAACTCCTGGCTAATATTAAACAATAGTGTATTTCCCAGCAGGAAAAAAAAAAGCCTGTTAGTTTTCTATGTTTTTTCCATGGCTGATTAGTCCGACATATGTATAGAGAAGCTGCCTCCCCTGGGATGCCTCAACACAAATGGTCATCAATGAGTTAACTAAAATCAAAACCTCCCTTAACCTGTTCAAAGTAATATTTGCAGCAGAGGTGTTTTTCTCTCTGTGTATCACCAAGAGTGACAGCAAATGAACAAAACTGGAGATAGAAATAGAGAGCTCTCCCTAACATCCAACTGAAAACCAAAATTGCTGCCAAACCTAGTATAACAGCTGAGCTCAGTCCTCTAGGTAGGCTTTCAGCAGCCTCCACCATCATGCTTTAGAAAAATAAACTATATCCCTCACAAGCTGTCCCAGCTTTTCTGTAGGGAGCACTAGTGAGACAGCCTCTGCTGCACACACTCCTTGGGAGCTTAAAGCCAGGAAGCAGACAGCAGTAGTAATGGATATACATGAAGGCAAAAGACACTTTTGGCCTTTCTTATTCCTTTTCTGAGCCACAGTGCTCCTTTCTGCAGTGAAGCACTAGTGATGCCAGGGAAGCATGTTGCCTCTTGTCTTTTCCTAGCCTTGGCAGTGTTTTGCCTGTTTGGCACCTTGCAAGCAAGGGTGATGTTACCAAAGTTGCTCCAGCAATAGAAGATGCAGTGGCCTCCTAACCCTGGACCTCTGATCGCAACACACTTACAGCTGAGATTGACTAAAGCTTTTCAGCACCATGTAGTTCATTAAAAGAATGTCAAGGCTCAAAAGAAAAATCAGTATTATGAGGCATCGACAAGCTCCTACCAAAAAAACCAGGTGTTTTACAGAGTAGAAAGGCTTGTCTGAGCAGCAAAATTTTGGCCAAAGACACTAAAATAGCCCCAGTTAAATCAGATGTCTTTAGGATGCCACTGCCAAGTCCTCGTAAGTAACAGAAAAGAATTTCATGACTTGGTGCAATGTAACCATGTAAGGGCAACTCTGTCCATCTTGTACAGTACAAGTACAGTTCATTCCCTTTCATGGCTCTAGAAGATCTGAACTATTCCTGTCCCAGGAAAACAAAGAACATTTTACATCACAATACTAGAAAATGAAAAACTCAAAATTGTTTTTTTTAAAGGGACACATTCTCCCTGGTTAGGATTCTGCAGAAATTTTTGTAAGACTTCATGTGCTACACAGTCTTGCTGGCGAAGACGGTGTGAACTTCAGGAAGCCTTTAGCACAGCACTAATCCATTTTCAATTGAACTAGGTTCTAGGGTATGGCACCATAACATTTCATAAGCTTATTTTGACAAGAAATTAATGAAAAAGTGATTTGTTTCAATTCTTTAAAATTCTGAAAAACAAATGGCAACAATCAGTATTACAAAGCAAAGCAGAAGTATAAATTTGGTATAGCTATATGCTAATGGAGTTTTATTGCTTAAAAAGACACGAGAGACCTCAAGTTCATCTTGAGCTTTTAAGCTGTCAGTTCACTTTGCCTTATGGAGGAATTCCACTGAAATCCACATGGACGAACTGAGTCGCAGGGGATTAGAAGCAAGTCAACAATATTTAAACTCTTTGGTAAATGAGGGATTTACCAGCAGTAAACAGTTACTGGTTTTATTTAAAGTTCTACCCTAATGCCAAGGCAGAAGCAGCTAATTTAAGATATGTCAGAAAGAAACATCAGGTCCAATTAAAACTTATCTCCTTTTACTGTGTACAAAGGAAAGTAATGAGGATTGGACATAAGCCAAGCCAAAATCTCTCCAGTTTGGAGACTGTATTTGTCTTTCCAAAAAGTGTTTTCAGAGATTTATCTGATGGAAAAATGAATTATTTCCAGGAAAATCACAACTAACAGTCCCCCTACTTTTTTTTTTTTGTTTGTTTGTTTTAATGAATCTTTCATGGTTGACTCAGATGTCAGAAGAAAATAGCTCAAAAATAAAGTGTGTGTTCATTTTTTTTCTGCTTCTGGTATTTAAAATGTATCTCTTGCTTTCTGTATTATTAAGTTCAACATGAAGCCTTTTTTCGGTCTTTTTAGCTGAGTTCCCCCTTACTTGAAACATTCAGGAGTTTATCTTTTAAGAGTTCTGTCAGCTTGGAGGACTAGTAAATTCAAGCATTATCAGTGGGAAGACAGAATATGCAACCAAAGATGTTTTAGTTTATCGCTATACTAAAAAAGGTTAACAGCCTTTTTGGTTTTCTCTGATGAAATTGCTTCTGAAACAAAGGTTTAGTTATGTACTTCATTATATCTACACAGTGGCTTACACTTGAAATCCTAATTCACTTCATGATTTGGAAAAAAAAGATTCACATTAAAAAACCACACCAGACTGCAACTGCACATTAACATGGCCTGATTTGTTCTGCTTAGACTCAATAAATATCCATGGTGTCAAGACAGGATCTTCCAAAGAAATATGCAGCATTTTGACATGTCTGAGAAGTAAAACACAGGTAAGGAGAAAGATACTACACTTGGGTAGTTCAGCCATCCTCCTTAGTTCAGAGGCAAGTAACAACACATTAAAAGCTCTCCTGAGAGAAGCCTGAGGCTTAAGTTTCCCACACCCACATACATTCACAGTAACTTGCAAGTAAGTCCGAAATAAGACACATGGTAACCAGCTCTACATGGGGACAGCTTACAGCACAAACAGGAAAGCACCAAAACAGTTTGTATCACTTGAGAAAACTTTTGAGAGAGGGCCTATGCAGAGATTTGAGTAAGGACAACTGCAAACATTGTCCTAGAGATGATCCCACAGGAGCAAATGCGGTGTAATCTGGATATAACCTCTCTCAGTAATTCTTGAGAATGTGCATGATCTGAAGGCCAGCCTGTGTATAGTTATAGATATTATGAAATTGGTAAAATGTGGCTGACAATGGAAATTTTCAATACTAGTCACATCACGCTAGCGTATTTTAAAAGTACCAAAACCATATATTACATTCTATTGAATCGATAAGCACCAACTGACAAATAAACCTGCTGTGTGCAAACAAAATCTACCAACACAAAAGCAACGCCTGGAAGAACAGATATAGCCCTTGTATCCCTCCTGCAAAAGAAAAATCTGAGATATTATACCACTAGGAAAGACATCATGCTTTTAAGTCCTTGTGGAATTATAGCCAAAGTAAATCAGAAATCTCTTTTCCCAATAGAGGTGCCAATGATTTTAACCAGACACTTTAAGACACACAGTGTCTGCTCTTCTCTGAACACCCTTCCCCTTTCTTATACCCGTATCTTAGTGCCAAGCTAAGGAGCAACTGCTGACACTAACTGCACTCAGTTTTTCAATTTCTGCAGAAAGTAGAGGAAAATAAAGGTTGTGGAGAGCTTTTGCAATTTAGTAACAGAGCTTAACACTGTTAAGATGTAACAAACTTGTAATACTGCCAAAAGCACTACAGTCCACTACAATGAGACGCAAGGTCACAGAGGTTCATAAGTACAGCTACAGCACCTTGAGCACAGCACTTCCCAAATGCAATACCAAAGCCGAATGTGAAGAGCCGTCAAAGAAAAAAAGGCCATGAAACAACGTATTTCTGGCATATTTTGGCACACAAAGCAGGAACAAGTTCAGAGGCGTCAGAATATAGTACTGCAAGGTCTAATTCAGCAAGCTGAATTAGATTGCTACATTGCAAAATATTCCAGTACAGATCAAGAAAGGAGTTGAGCTACAATTGCAAAACTTACTAAATCAAAGAATGAAGTGGAAATTCTTGATTTTCAACTCTGGCATTGCTTTACAAGCTGATTTAAGAATCCACATTCAGAATCTGTGTCTCTTTTGAAGACACACATTTCTAAGTCTTTTAAGACTAGCTATAATAAATCCACTGATGTTTATGAGTTGAACAAAAGACACAGCACAATACAGGTTTGAACTGTTTATTTTATATCAGATGTTCCATACCAGAGGTTCTTCAGTTAGAAGTTCCTAGAAGAAAATGAAACAAACATTATTACAAACTAGTTTGCTTCAACAGCTCAAGTAGATATTTTTGACCAACTGCATAATCATCCTATAAATACAGTGTATACATTTTCATCCTAGGAGTTGGATTTGGGTGTGTAAGTTACCCCTGCAAGAGTTAGAGGATAAGATAAACATACGTACTTGGAAACAATTCCATCATTTTTTGCCAGACGCAGAATGGAGTCATCCGATTCACCCTTTAAAAAAAAATAAAAGATGATTATGAAGTGACCAAATAATTGCTGATACACATTAAAAAGAGAGGCAGCTGCAGCATTTAATGCTGGTAGTGAAATGCAGAATGCTTTCCACAGATCACTACATTTTATATGCACAGATTAGCATTTTCAAAACAAGCTGTTAATTATTTGTCATCCTTTAGGATAAGAAATAGTTTTAACTTGATAAAATATACATTTGCTTTAACAAGATATATTTCTGGGTAAGCAGACTTCCGAAGAACTCTAAGAAGCTTCACACCATGTTTAACAAATTTAAGTTACAGTAGTATCATCTCTAATAATCTTAAACAACAGATAAAAGCCAGACATTAGTAGCTTAGTACATTCTTAAAAGANNATTCTTAAAAGAAAAAAATCCACTTGGATCCTTCAGTGATTTTTAAAAAAAATATAAACATACGTAAGTCTACAAACCAAAGGACTGAGGAAAAAAACAGAAGGAACTGATTCTTGCAAGTGAATTTGTTCACATCTTCACTCTGTCTTCACTATACCCACAAAAGCTCTTCCTCTGGAATAGGCTGAAGGCACATTGTGTTTTCAGGGCCAAATCTCAATCTAAAAAATTACTAATCAATATAAAACCACGCACAATCATTTTGCAAGAGTACTTACCATTCTACGAATTGCTCCACAAATGGCATATGTTTTGAACTGGCCATTTACT
>VYZV01019367.1:164649-180666 GCA_013401275.1 Pandion haliaetus
TTTCTTACCTTGCCATCAGCACCCAGCTCTACTCCTTCTAGTCCAAGCACCATCTCAGTGGAGACTGAAACTCCCCCAGAAGGATGTCGTTGCTTCTGTCCTTCCATCTTTAAATCACTAAATGTAGATAAGAAAATGCACTATGGGAAAATGGAGCATAAGCCCAGCTTCCTCTTTGGTAAACACCAGGACCACCAACTAGCTATGGCCAACACTACCAGATCAGAGTTCTAGGTGAGGACAGTGCAATCCCGCAATCCCATCTCTAAGAAAGCATTAATTTTTAAGCACTCTTCAAAATGTAGAGACGTTCATTAACTGAAGAATCAGATTTCATATAATTTAAACTCAAATCTGTAACAATATATCTAGCAAATGTAAACTTTTTTTAATATGGTCTTTCTGCATAAGACCATACCATTTGTAAACACACTAATACTCAAACACTTAACAGCAAATATGATTTATATTACTAGTTTTCCGGGATTAGAAACTTGCCTTTCAATTGCAATTGTCCAACCACTACACACAGAGGCTCAAATTAAGAATTAACGCTGCTAGCAGAACTCTGCTTCAGCAATGGCAGCATGAAGCTTTGTCACCTATATTCCAATGCGAAAAAGCAGCTTTCAGTTGAAGAACTGTATTGCCAGCTTACAAGCAGAACGACAGTGCTCAGAACTGCTCTAAAATAGCTCCAGTGACCTTGCTGCTTTTCTGTTAAGTGAGAGAGTATTTTCCCATCAACTATTTTTATGGCAAGTGTATTTGCATACAATACAGTTCCCACCACTAAACATCCGTTTCCTTTGTCCATAAGTTATGTACAGGACAGAAGTGACAACACAATTGTTTTGCCAAAAGTGGATTAGAATAAAATTAGTATTTTCTATGGTATACTTGTAGACCACAGACCTTCACAGGATCAACTTAGACTTCACAAGGGACTGAGCAAAGCTGCAGGGAAATCCAGTCAGCTGGTTTTGATTCTTCTAAGTGATCATATTGACAGTTCTATACAAAAATGCAGTACAAACTAAAAGCAGTTTCTGTTTTCCTTAGACTGCAAATACTGACATTCATGGCTCAGAGCTGAAAAACAGAAGAGCATCTTAAACTTATTTAGATGTAACTTCACTATAAAACCATGAAGGTTTCCAGTAAAGGCTGTGGCATCCTTCCCTGATGCTCTGTATGCTTTTTGCTGTCAATTGTTTGTTGCACTGAAGACATTTGATTTCTGGCCACTTTAGGAATACAGGAAATTGTACACAGCAACAAACTGAATCACCTGTTCAAACTTGTTTTCAGGGATTTCACAGGACTGGAGTGCTTCAAAATGTGAATAAAGGCCTGAAAAGTCTACTTTTTCCAGTGTTTTTCTCGGAGTTGAATGAACACTTTGACACTGTGGCAATGTCTGATTTTACTGCTGATTTTACTGCTCTGATAGCAAGCTCTTGTCTTCACACATAAATGGCAAATTAAATAAGTTCACCTGCATCGAAACAGGAGACCTACACCAACCTCACTCATTTAAAAAGATCTTTTACAAACAACAGACCAGACATTTCAAAGCAGTTAAAGATGACTCACCTGATCCGTAAACTTTCCCCATAAGGTAGGATAGAAAAAGCCACACACAGTGTTCGTTTAGCACAGATTAACACTATCCTGTAAGCAGATGGGAAAAGATGAGTATATGAATTAAGACTCCGAAGTTACAAAGCAGCTTTTTATGGGACACGAACACAAGGCTCTTCTTACATTGCTCTACAAGTCACACAGATACTGCTACGGATTTTGTTTTCAGAAAGCAGCACAAAAGCAGATGTTTTATTCTGACCTTGTAGGTCCTCAGGGCCAAGCTCTGTATCAAACCCCAGAGTTCAGTAACTGTCATCACCTCAGGAGCTCCTCAGAGGAGATCCTAGTCTTTAAATACATATCTACATTTATGTAATTTTTACATAAACCATGTGAAAAGATGTAAAATATTATCTACATTTAGATGAAGTCTCACACCTTTATTAAACATGAATGCAGCCTCGCCTTTCTCTTCTGCCCAGCAACTAACTATGAGCTAAGAATTTGGCTAAACAAAGCCATTCTTAAATCATCCTCAGCTCTAAGCAGTCTGTGTGCTAGAGATAAGGACGGTGTTAGAAGAGAATGATTTAACCTCCTCAAAGTAGGATGGCAGAACCATCAGAATATTGCTGCAGGTGTAGCAGATATGAGCACCTACTGCCTTCGATAGATATATAAAACTAACAAGACCCCAAAAATATCACCTTGTTCCCACTGATATTAAACGGCTAATCGCATTGAACTAGAGTCTACTGCTGAGCACATCCTACTTCACCTGAGTACAGGAGGCACCTCGATCTCCAGAAGTTACCTGCTGTTCTTGGTGTCATACTGCCTCATGTTCTTGATGAAGTGCATCTTTTTCAAACTTTTGTGTCTTGGAGACCCAGATATATGCTTGGTTCTGCAATTACAAAAAAAAAACAACCAAAACCCCCAAACCTGTTAAGTGCTCTGAAAAAAAGCTATGCCAGTTGTATGATCAGATGGCAGCACTAGCATGCAGGACCTCAGATATTGGCGTGGAAGAGGGTGGTGGGAGGAGAGGACTGCATGCAACGAGTTGAGATTAATGCTGCTTTTGAAAAAAGTACCTTCGTACACTGGCATATTCCACTATGTCTTCTAAAAAGTCTAGAGAGCAGCGCTGGGAGATAAAACGCCTTCTGTAAAATGTACAACACCACGAAGAGTGAACAATATTAGTTCATGGCCTCTGAGTTTATGAACTGCAATAGATCTATGAGCTCTTAGGACAAATGGCAGGTTTTTTTTGATGGAAGAGTGCTTAACTAAGAGTTTGAAGTTCCTAAAAAGGCCAAGAACTTGTCTCCCCCTCTAGGACCCTTGAAATACGTATTTATACCAACTTCATTAACAAGAGCATTCACTATCTTCAACACATAAGAACACCTACCTATAAGTTAAACACCTAAAAAGCTTCCAAATACTCATTTAAGATCTTACAAGTAATGTCACAAAAAGCCACTCCCTCATCAAGGCAACGGAGTAAGTCATTTTATATCAATCTATAGACAGATACAGGTATATCTGTACGATGACCAAACATCTGTGTGTACTCTGAATTCAGAACAGTTGTCTCCAGCTGCAGGAGTCAGTAGGCTGAGAGTCTATGGCGGTAGCTCAATAAAATTGACAGATGTCTCCAGAAAACAATAGAGGGAGTTATTAGAGGAAGCAAAGAGTATTTAGTACCCATCTGAAATCCTAGAATGGAACGCACAAGGAGAATAATAGTAGGAATCATGTGAGTTAGTGTAACAGTAATAGGATATTACACTTAAGCAAAAAAAAAAAAAAAANAACACTTTGCCAAAGTAAGATACATTACTATTGTCAAAGTCAAGTCATTCTTTTACAAATGAATTGTGAAACTATGACTGCAATTTCCATAGGAACAATGCACTCAGATTCAACTGCCACCAGCAAAATGCTGACACTACAACTATCAGATTCCATATTTTCTGCTTTTGTTTAAGCATACATTGTGCTACATTTTTAGCACGAGCCACGTGCATTCAAGGTTTTCTTCCAAAGTGACATAGCAACTCAATGAACAATACTGCCATGGAAGTCAACACAGAAGCAGCATACAAGACAAAAGTTGAAGGACTCTGTTTTGACAAGATCTACTTTTGGAAAAAATTTAAACTTTAAACTGCATCAGAGCTCTGGCACCCACGAGCGGCCAAACCACTCGGACAGACCAAGGCCAGGCTCTCACGCCTGGAAGTTAACATCCAACACCAAAGCAAAAGCATGGCACCTTGGGTGGGTGCAAGGGGCAGGGTGGGGGAGAGAACAATTAATAAATGCCATTTTTCTTGATATCAGCTATGGAAGAGTTTTTACACAGCAAAGCCATTTGTGACTTCAGCTGATTCAAGTTAAAGATCAAAAAAAAGCTACTTGGGATTAAGCCTGGTCTTGAAACCCAGCACTTCAAGGTTTTGAAACAGCTGGTCAATCTGCTAATCCTAGTGATTTTGCCTTTCCTCCTCTCCAGTCTGAGCTGGGTAAGAAACCAAACCACACTATTTTGTTGCTACAGAAGAGATACACCAGAGTTCTGGACATGAACAAAATCTGTCTGCTTTTTCTTAAGCACAGTGTCTAGAAATGCAAATTGCCTGAGTAACAAAACAGGTGCTTTCATCTCTTCCCCCCCCCACTTCTTGCAAGTTATTTCTTCTCTTCTGAGCTATTGCCAGAGCTGTCTGCCAAAAACTGTGCCAGTGATATGTGGCAGTTTCCCTCTACATGGCACATCACTGTTACAGGCAGTGTTACCGATGCAGAAGACTTGCTATAAATTTATAGATATCCACAACAAGCAGATTATTAGCAACAGTGGCATTTGCCCCTCTTGCTTCAAGCTAGACCACAAACACTAAATACAGCACTTCAGAAAAGATGGTGTTCTGGTATTCTTCCTTATACATTGCCATAAATGTCAGTTCAACCTGAGTATTCCTGAAACCAGATTAGTTCCTCGTTCCTCACCACAAGTTCAAGAGAAACAATTTACCATTTTCTCTGTGTCTTCAAGTACATAAAGAGAATGAATGCCAAAGTCTGCTTACAATCTCCTTAATGAAATATAATTAGTACCCTTTTCCAGTGCATTTGTAATAATCTATATTCCCATATAAAACTTTATTTTTTCCCCAAAAGGAAATTATCTCAGGTTCTCAGCAGCACTGTTCAGGCATTCTTAAAAGAAAAAAAGACCACAACTCAAACAGGTGGGAGGATGAAAAATTAAGTGTCCCTTTCTGTAAACAAAAGAGAGGTAAATCCTCCCACAGGACTAACACCTTCAATATTGCTAGAGACTGTCACCTACAAATCAACAGCTATTAAGGGTGCTACTGAAGAACATTCCTGGCACAGCTTCAGCGCCCTTCACTTTTTGCTTTTCAGTGAGAACTGCATAGGGAAGTTTAATGCTTTCACATACATATGGTCCTCCAGTCTACTTTGGCCCTGACGTTTCATGAAGTGGGTTTTTTTTTTATTGGATGTTAGATGCCAATCTCAAACCTCCTGGCATGAACGCAGTTGGTAACATCCATCGCCCTCCTCCCCTCCTGGGCAGACAGAAAGACGCCATGTGTGGTGAGCAAAGGGAAAACACAGCTAATGCCAATGACAATAGGCACTGGTACAAAAAAAGCACTAGTTCTGTAAAAGAATGTCAGTGTAAGTAACTGGATGGACTGGGAGAGCCATGGCTAGACCCTCACTAGTAACTCCACAGTGCTGTAGATCCAACTGCCCTCAGGGTCAACAAGGGTGTGCTCAGCCACCACGGTGGAGACCCATCTGGAGCATTACACCTGAACACTGCCCCACTTTCTTAGTAACAGGGACAGAAGCGACAAACACCTGAACCTGCTGCTCTGTAAGAGCATATCTGGAAGTAAAAACCTGCTGCAGTTGAAGGGAGGATCCTGCCCCTTGACTCAAAACCACAATGACTCATCCCCACTCTGCCAACAGGAAACTTCATTTTTAGCTATGCTTGTAAATAATGTTTTCTGTCCTCAAGTGAAGCTGTCATCTTGGAGGAATCCCAGATGCTAATAAGCAAGACACTCTCCCCCAAATCTCAAAAGGTGTACATAAAAGAGGTCTCACTAATCCAGTTAAGAGTACCCAGAACAGTTTGTATGCTCAAGCCAACGTTTTACAGCAACACAGGTCCCTCACTGCAGTCCAAGAGAAACTTGCTAGATTCCTTAGAACCACTAATGTACAGAGCTTCTTTATTAGATTGTGCAGTAGTTGGAGCATGCTGCAAAATTTAACACTTTGAGTAGTCTGCACTTATTGTTGTATAAATACACACATATATACATGTTCTTTAGTTTGAGTGCTCTTCTCATGCAGCCAATCCACACTTCAACAGGCAGCACAGGATCACTTCAGTGGCTGCTAGCTTTGATGAAAAAACATTGAGTCACACATATCCCGTGCTAAGCAGCTTCACCTACAATAACACTTCTTGCTTGTGCTCTGATCCACTGGAATTCAAAGGGTTTTAAGTAGTTTACACCAAGCATTTGTTGCCAAATGCAACCTAAATACTAAAACAGGATACTAAAACCTATAAGTGCACTTTAAGTTACCTTACACACACCCTTACCGACAGGCTACCTGACTATTAGAAATCAAAGTGTCCAATATTAAAGTGTTAATGAATTCTGTGGAGCAGGCTGTAATTTCAACAATATCCTAAAGAAAGTTCAAACATGCCCATTAGCCAATACCAGCTATTTTCTTGACAAACTATAGAGGGTTTGCTTGCTTGTACATCCTTGGCCAGGAGCTCACTTTTGGGTGCTTCCCTCCACTAATTTAGGAGCCAATAAAGCATGACCCTCCTAGAACTTTAACATTAAAACCAGCATCTGTGTTTACACAGCCAGCACCTCCAAAGGGACCCACCAAGAGAGAAAACACACACAGCACATGCTCAGAGATAAGGGGCTATCAAGCAGAGGAATTCTGGATTACGCCTTAGCTTATCTCCATGTGCACACACGGATACACACACAATCCAACACTGCTGCCGAATCCCTGATGATCTAAACCTACACTTAAAAAAAAAAACAACCACAAAACCCCTCATGTTCAGATAAAAACCCATCAAATTAAGCTCAGAGTTGCATTTTGACTCCCATCCTGGGAAGCAGTAGCCAGTCCACACATTTATCCTTTCTGATGGATTTCCCACTGAGGAAACCCAACTTCTGAGTGCTTCCAGCTTCAGAATTGTCCTCTTCTAGTCCTGCCCATGCCCTACCATGTGCTGGCAGAGAAACTCTCTGCAGAGGGCAAACAACAACACACAAAGCAGCGTGCAGGATCCCCAGCCCCGAGGCTGATACAGCTCTTAAGTGTTCCCAGCAGAACAGGACAAGAGCATCTATGTATAGCACCAGTAATCCCTACATGTCCTGTCTTACAAACTGAAAGGAAAAAGCTGGTTAAGTCACAGCTCCAGATTAAAGAACAGTGACCTTTCCGATGGCTTGCCAAGAGTATTTTCCCCCCTCACACCCATGGGCTGGGCTACCTGCAGGCACCCAAGAGGACAAGGGTAAAGTTTCAGGATGTTGCTGGAGTTGGAAGCATCCACGTTGACCATTCTTTAGCAGATATAGTTGAATGCAAAAGAGATACTAACCCTGCGCTATCAGACATGGCTTCAGGCACATGCAAACCTCTTCCATGCCTGCTCCTGGGCCACTGTGTCCTCTAAGGGACAGGCCCTCTGGGCACCCATGCCCCCAGTCAGCACTCCCAGGCTCTGCTTCCAGGCTTGGAAACAAACGGCCCTCATGAATCTCATTTTAATCCCTAATATTGGGCCTTACAGTGGCCAATGATCTTACTTAAGCCCCTGCACACAGCTGCCATTTGGCTATTTTGAAGCTTTTCTCTGTTTTGCCCTTCTGGTTCCTGCATTTCTGCCACAGCAGGTGAATGGACTGGCTGGTCTCGCTCCTTCCTGAAGGGCTAAATCAGAAGTTTCTACAATCTTACTGGAATTCTCCTCCCATCCTAATGAACGCCCACCTCTCATGAGGACAGGTGTGCACTCCGAGCCACCGACACAGCCAGGGTTCAACCAGCATTCAGCTATTTTCACCCACGCAGCACCTGGAGTCCATCTTCTCCCATGACTTCTTATCCTCACCATTTCCTAGGATTGCCAAGCCCTGCGACACGAGCATTCAAAGATGCTGCAAAAGCCAGGCAGTAACATGACTTGAGATTTCCTCCAGCTAAAGGGACTGGCAGGGCAGATTTGTTTTGTATGGAGTCGCATCCATCGCCCTTCTGCTGGGGAAGGATGCCCTGCTGCATGCACCCGCGCCTCCAGGCACTCGGCTAAAATTAGCAGCAAGGCTTATATCCTCTGCTGCTCTTTAGCAATACGTACTGCTAATAGATGGGTGGAATGGGGGAGGTCAAGGATTTTTTAATTACTGTGTAAAATTAGGGACTAATAGAATTTGGTTTCCTATTTCTCACTTGAAAGAGTCTTATTATAATATGGATGTCCCTTTATAAGGTCCTTTACAGGCCTCAGTATAATCACAGCTGTCAAGGGACTGAGTTATTAATATAACAAGGACAAAAATAATTGATTGGTTTTTGGAAGCACTAGCTTAGTAACAACAGTCAAAGGCCATTTGCACAAGAAATCCAGATCCCAAGTCCAGTTTACAATAGGAAGACATACCTGTCAGATTTGTTTTGCCAAGACATTTTAAAGATTAAGCTATGGTGTTTTCCTTTACGGGCAAGCCAACAACCAGGTATGAACTGTGCTTCGGTTTAACTAGGTAAAATAGCGGCATGAAGTGATTAAGAAAACTAGTTCCAGTTTTTAAGCTGACCTTTTCACAACTGACATTACTTATACAGCCCAGGAGACGTTTACTGTTTTCAGGCTTGCATTTTGGAGCATATGAGCGTGAACATCCCTATTCTCTTATCAGTTCCCCGTGCCTCACCACCCTCAACACTCAAGATGAGCTTCCTGCTCAAAAGCAGATTGAGTACAGCTCACCAGTAGCAACAAGTTCTCAATAATTAAAGTCAAAAGAAATCAGAGCCTACATTTATACTGAATCACCATCAAAACCACATATCTGGTGAAAGAAATTACTTTAATGAAGAATCTACACCATGAAGTGCCTAGCACTGAGCAAGCCATTTTCATGGATAGATGGTTTCAGGTCTGATGTTCAATGAGAGGCAGCAGCAGAGAAGATAGCTGTATGCTTACTATGGTTATGCAGGGTAAGTGCTCATTCTTTACGAAGGCAGCTACTCACTGTTTTATGGCACCACAAATGTGCTGTTTGGATTGCAGGCCACCGTCCCAGGAGCTCGTTCTGACATTTAAGTATCAGACTGCCAGAGAATAAATACAAGTCTCCTTCATTTTAAAGAGTAAACCCAAATTAGCCACATGAGCATGGAAAGTACCTCTATGCTTCAGAGCAGGTCCCTCTGTGAGACCTCAGGATGACGGAGGAGGCTCAATTCCTCCACCTTTGTGTTCTTATTCAAGGTTTGTTTGCAAAACTGAAGGGGCACCAAGGGCTTTCCTGCTGGTCCCAAAAAATCAGGAGAAAATCCTGCACTCCTCAAACACCAGTAAAGCCACATGCAAGGAAAAGAACGTGTCACGCAGCCTACGGGACAGGCAAGAAGGAATAGAAATTAAGTATAATTTGAATGAAGGTGGAGGCAGAGTAAGTGGGAAGCTCTAAGCCTGGAGAGTTTTAAATACTAACAAGGAAGGAAATCAGATACTCTTCACAGCGGCTGCTACTTCACTGCTGATTCACAACCACATACGATTACGACCTAATGCTACTAGGAAACGAGCTTTGTATTCATTGCATTTCATAAATCACATTGTTTTGGTGCTAAGAGTGTTTAGACAATCCAAGGATAAAATAATGCCTTCCAGTAAGTATGAAAGCCATCTGTTGCAACAGAACCACCAAACCAGATGTAAAGTTTGCCGTGCCCAGAGCCCACTTCTAAAGTCCACTCCTAAAATCCCTGCTGCTTCTTACAAAATAAAGTAGGTGTGCTGGCCAGGACAAAATCAGTAACTGTATTTCTCCAAATTTCTACCAGTTTCTGGAGGTATTCCTAGCTCACCAACCTGCTTCCCTCTGTGCTTTGCGCTCTGCTCACTAAGCACTGAACTGCTGACCAAAACAGCCCAGTGCAATGCAAAGTGTGTCCTTGATAACAGTGGGCATTATGCTAGAAATATTCATGCACTTCCCCAAGAGATGATGCTGTCATTTCATCATGTGCCTTGCTAAAATAAAAGCTTTCAGCACAATAAGCCTCCCAAGTTAAAAGGGAAAAAAAAAAAAAAAAGCTTTTAACTGGGAAGAAGAAAATTCAAAACAGGTGACTGGAAGAAACCCAGTTGAAGAAAGTTTAGAGAGCTCTCCCAGTGTTTTTATGGGCACTTGGTTTTCCACCACATCAGTCATCCCCTCCAACCCACAATCCAGGGGCTGTAGCCTCACCAGGGCAAAATTTTATGCTTAAATTGTAGTGACCACAACAGAGCAAGTGCAAATTTGCCCATGCTGTCAAGCAAGCAGCTTTGACTGGTAGCAGTTCAGCCCATCCTGTGGCTGGCTAGCAAATGAAACAGCTATCCAGCTCTGAGGCTGGACTGCAAGCTACACTGAGCTCAGGTACCACCATGCTGAGCAAGAGCTGGCACAAGAGGAACACTGCCTGGGGAAGGAGGCTGCACAGAGTCAGGGTGTTCGGAGCTTCCAGGAGAAGGGATGCTGGGATCAGGCAGCAGGGTCAGCTGGCAGCAAGCTTTTAGTTTTAAAGACTCAATACATCTCACAAATGCTATCTTGTGAAACACTTTTGCTTCACTTGCACTTGTGAGACCAGTTAAAGGTTCTTCATTTAACATCTTTTTCAGAGGTTAGACTATAATAATTTACAGTAAATTATATACACAACAGCTATAAACCAAACGTTAGGAGTTTAAAGCCCTGCATTTGAAGAGCTAGCATGACAGAATGGCTTTAGCTGAGCACCCTCCATCTGCAGTCACCTGCTTTATCAACAATACCTCATGCTCATTAAAGAATCCAAATTTCACTATGCTCGTGTGCATGTCAGATATGCATTTTTAAACTCAAACTACAGAGCCAGAAGACTTCAGAACAATCTTCAAAAGAAGGCTCAAAAGCATCTTCAGGCTCACTCAGCCTGACAGCCTCACAGCTTTAACTGGTTGACAGATGGAAAAAGGAGGAACACATGACAGCTGAAGTTAAGTCTTCAAGATTTAATATAACTAAAACACATACTGCAGGAAATAAAAAAAAATTGATAGAGAATTTTGCAAGTCACTCCTCTCTCCACCTTGGTTTTTTTTGCCTTCTAAATCAAACAAACCACACCCAAACCCAGAGCAGAAGAGCTCACCTGTAGCTCAGAACTACTCTTTAAAACTGAAAGTAGTGATCTTTCCCTCCCTGCCTCATCCCACAGTTCACAGAAGCCTGCAACAAAAAAAAAAAAAAAAAAAAAAAAATCACAAGTAATAACTCTTCTGAACTGGTTCAGTCATGGTGCCAAGAGCACACAACAACCCCAAAGAAGCTTCACCTACAGGTAAATGAGATAGCTGTCCAGCTGGCTGGCAAAGCAGATGCAAGTTCAGGCAGCCCACATTCTGCAATTATCAAGAAGGACTTTGGGGCTCAGCAAAGTTACAGTAAGGAGCCCTGACAACCCAAACATGTCCTCCTTCCTGGCCATAATACTCCTACAGGACTTGCTTATTGGATGTCTGAAACAGGGCCCCACCAATGCATCCCCAAAGTTAAGCTATTCAGCTGTTTACATTTCATTTGGTAGCATTTTCCCCTCTCAGCTGATGACTTGATTTGAAGAAGCAAGACATCATTCTGACCATCCTCATCATCTCCTGCAGAGGGGAACCGTGAGCTGGCAGTGAGGGAAAAGGAAAGGTGGAAACGCACTTCCAGAGCATCCCCTTTCCCACAGCGTCCTGAAACCCACTGCTGGGGCTGCTGCACAATTGCTCGGAAAAGCTGGTGAAATCAACTGCAAGTACAGTTCATTCTATACAGACTCCTTCTGGCTGGAGACCAAAGTTACTTTAAAAGCCTCTGGACTCTTAAATGAAGAGGTCAAATAACCTTGGTGTTAGCAGTGTTTAGGATTGTTGACCCAGACCAATTCCTACAGGTATGTGGGATACAAGGACATGGATTTTCTGATCTCCAAGTTTCCTGCTAGGCATATAACTTACTACTTCTGATTAATATTAATCTGACAGCCCCAGCCATGTATAAATACTACAGGCAGCTACAAATTATAAGCATTTAATATTGGACATATGCAATTCACCTGCAGCTGCAAATACCAGAGAAAGCTGTCAAAGCAAACTGTGCTTGCTGAGGAGGAGACTGCAGCCTTAACATTCCAGCTGGCTTTTAAATAAAGTTCAGGTTTAGAATATGTTCATTTTCAGCCCTGAGCAGCACATCCCAATCTACTGTTCATGCCTGAAAGGTCAAAGCTTGCCGGCTCTGACAGATCTTGCTGCTTCCTGAAAAGCACCAGGCTCAGGTTATTCCAAATAAGGCTCAAAACTAAACCTAAGACTTTTAAACATTGTATTTCATCCATCTCAACAAAATCTGTTTATTAGCAGAGGTTTGTTTGGGTTTCTTTTAAATATTTATATTTCTTGAAGTGAAAACAACTACTAAGCCAACAGGAGGACAAAACAACACATTAACCATCATAAGCACAAAAAGCCTGACCAAGCATTTCTGCCATTCCACCCAAGGAACTAATTTGATCACACCTGTGTCAGCAATCCAGCATCCAATTAACACTTAAAAGCAGAGTTGGTCCAAAGTGCTACTGTTATCAACTATCATTTAAACTCCCACCCCTAAAATGACCTAAATTAGCTCAGTCATTTCTGATTTATCAGTAACCATGAGCATTCAGTTCAGCTCCCTGACCACTGCACACCAAGGACATTAAAGCATCAGTTGCAAATAACGTAGTCTCTGTATTTATTCTTAGGCCCAGAAAAATGCAGCAAATATATGGTGAAACCAGCTGCTTTACATTGCACTATACTGAAACCTCAGAAGCAAAACAAGCACAACAAACATTGACATTCAGGGCTGTTCCCATTCTTCCTGCTTTCATAACCTGGCTATTTTCAGGGCCCTCTGCTATCTGCATTTCCCCAGAAAGCTCCACCAGTTTCAGACCCAGCTGCAGAAATTCATTAAAAATCTGTGAATGGCGATTTGTTCGCTGTTTGCTGTCTCCCTCCACTGCTTTGTGAGGCTTGTTCTTTGAAAGAACAAAAGAACAGAGCAAGATGGAAAAGGAGAAGGGACAAGGGTTGGCAAGCAGATTAAGCAAGCAAGCTGGTATAACACAGCATTGTAATTTAAGATCCTGTAAACAGAAGATTCCTTAGAAAAACGAAAGTGGAAGGTTAAAGTCATTAAGTTTCTAATGCTCGGTCAGCAGCACAATGAAACCAAGCATCCAGATTGAACGGTGCCTCCAAGGGAGCGTGCACCGCTGAAATTCCCATCCTAAAGGACCTGCCAGCTACTGAGCAACTCCAAGAAACTCCACTTTACATCAGCTGAGCAGATCGCCGATTCCTTGGGCTGTACTAAAGATCCTGCCTGTTGCTAATAAATAGCCACCACCTCTAGCAGAGGTGTTGTCACAACCTGCCCTGAGCTACACTGGCTGGTCTCATCAGCTTCTTGCAACTTCGCAATCAACTCAAACAAGATCAAGCTTTGTAATAAAACTCTGCCCAGTGAAACCGCCAGTTCTAGATAAAGTGATCTCCACTGATCAGGGCAAGACCCAGCATGATGAAATCCCTGGGCACGGCACAGGACCGCAGTGGCACTGGTCACCGAACACGGACAGAGCAAATCTGGAGACCCTTCAGCCCGTGCTGATGTATTTAAGGGAGGCTCCACCAAGGGCAATTCAAAGCTGCTCTTGACAGTGACTAAAAAAGGATTCCGAGGAGAGCAGCTGCCTTAAGTGGGCACCAAAGATTACATGTCCAAAGTCCCAGTGCAGATTCCACCTCCCCCTTCCCTCTGATGACTTCATACACCTATATATTTGCATGATGCATGCAGTTAACCTATCTAGAGTAGCAACATTACTGTATGGCAAAACAATACCCAGATCCCCAAGTCCCAGTAAAAGGAAACCCATTTTGCAATTGTTTGTTGATTTTTGAATCTTATTTTGCAAGCAGCATGCCGCACACAGAAGGGGAAGCAGCATAACCACCACTGTCCTGCAGGAAAGAAAGCCCTCAAATCACTCCTTGCGTATTTGCAACAAGAGAAGATACTGCTGTTCTGCAGGGATGAAGGGATGCTTTGTCATAGAGCAAACCCTGGAACCATCCAGCGAAAAAACGAAGTGCTCCAAGTCTCTCACCCTGCAAGTCAAAGGTGAAATTGTAATTACAGAGGGATGGCCCATCTCACCCACTCCTGTACCCAGCGTGACTGGGAGGAGATACGTTGGGTCTAACACATCCCCACAGGCAGCTTAAAACCATTCTTTTGTCAGAAGATGTGTGTATCTTTACATAAAGATGTGGATCTTCTGCCTGAGAGTTTCAGATGTTCTCTGCTCACCCTTTTCTTCTTTAAAGACAAAAAGTAGATGAACTCTCACTCCAAATCACCCTCATAAGCAGTATACAAAATGATTAATGCAATACAACGTACCCTTTCAGCCATATCTTCCAAGCTGAAAAATCATGGCCTGTTTTGTCATTACTCAGACAGAAGCCCTTTCATTGTCTCAATTACCTCCTTGCACTTCTGTCTACCTTTTATTTCTGATTTATCATTCTTTTCAGGTGGATTGATTAGAATGACTATAGCGGAACATGACATCTAAAATCAGATGCCAAGGAAAGAGGCAGGAAGGACATCAAATGAGAAGATCCTAGGAATATTTTCTTAGTGTCCTATTGACTTGGCATAGGAAGGGGAAGAATTAAATCATTTACACAAACTCCATCAGTCGAGCACTCAGTATGCACAGGCACACCAAACATCACACCCAAAGAGGTAACTGTGCTTGTAAAGCACTTGATGCAAAACTTGGCCTCAAGAGCTTTACCTGCAATATTAAAGCAATTAAATGAAATCGTACAGCACCTAGTGCGTGGCTTTTGTGGACCAGGAGTGCTAGGAAGGAGATGTGCCACAGCAACACCCTCACTTCAGGCTTTCCTACAAGTGGTATACAACAATGCAATCTGTGCATACAGGGCATCCATCCAGCAGGCCCAGCTTCAATTTCTCCAAGAAGCAAGGAAAGAAGAAAGGTCTCTTCCATTACAAGAAGAAAAGCAACGGGTGGTAAATGACAGTCCAAGAAGGAAAAAAACCAGGAGGATGACACACATGAGGACCCCCACACCTTACTGACAAACAGCTACTCCTCTTCAAATTCACCTCAGACTCCAAGTAGCCGTTTCCTGGGGATACACAGGACACCTCCATTGCGAGATGTACACTGAAAGGGAACACCCATCAACTGCATTAGCAAAGCTCCCCAGCTTTAAAGCACAGACAACATCTCTATTTCAGCTCACTAACAAAGTTCTGGAAGCCACTATAAAGACCAGAGACTTAAAGCCTTTGATGCTGCTTTGCCCATCTGCAGGCTCAGAGGGCCAGCTCACTTTACAAAGCTGTTTATGCAAGAAACGGCCTGAAAAGAGTTCCTTCAGAGCTCAAGCAAGACTTGAGCAAGAGCCCTCCTTCCAGTTGATTAGAAAACCAACGCTTTCAGGCTGATAGAAGTCCCCTGGAAATGCAGTGGTAATCCCGCACTGAAGGCCAGAACATCCTCCCCTGAGGCTGACTCCCGAGTTCCCAGCGCACAAGCGTTTATTAATATACAGAGTTACTGCATAGACAAGCAGCAGAGATCAGGAGAAGGCACTACATCAGCAGTGCGGCCGTTGCACGGAGGCAGAGTCCTACCTAGCAGTGACTCTGTCGGCTTCATCTGGAAACAGGAAAATGCAAAAGCCGCGCTAGGGAAAAGCAAGAGGCAGGGTTCAGGATACCGCAGAGCTGCAGCCAGAGACTCAGCGAGCGACATACCCCGCAAATCCCCCTCACCAGACACTCCCGCAACCTGGGAGCCGTACATCCCCGGGGCTGAGCCGCACACCCAGCGCTTCCAGAGGCAGCGGGCAGAGCAGGGCAGAGCGGGCAGCGCTCCCGGGCTGCCTGCAAGGCTGAATGCCCCCCCCCC
>VYZV01019367.1:181783-280612 GCA_013401275.1 Pandion haliaetus
GACACCACACACCCCCCCACCACGTCCCACGCAAACACCCGCCATGTCCCTTTGTATGATTTTTTTTAAAACCTCTCCTCCCCCCACCTCCCCACCCAAAGCCCCGGTGACTCTGGCGGTCACCCGTTCCCAGGGTCTTCTGGCCTTCCTGCTGGCAGGGGTGACACATCTGCTAAAACCGTTGGCAAGCGACTGGGCGGATCGGACCTCTCCTACAAAAGCAGATGAAGGCAGTTGCTCCTCTTGCTCCAGCCAGGCAGCCTGGGACCTGGCCCTCTGACTTGCAGGGCTGGGGTGGACCCCAACCTGCCAGCCCCGAGTGTGCGGATCCCCGTGCATGGCATGGATACCCACGCACAGCCCTGAGACTCACCAGCAGCCCCCGAAACCAGCGCCGAGGGATGAATCCCCAGGCCTCCCATCCCCTGAAGCAAAGCCGAAGCAGCGCTGATCGTGGTCTGTATATGGGCAAGGCAGACCCAGATCTGGGAGAGCATAAACTTAGTGTTTATCTCTGCAAAGTGACTCAAGGCATTTCTGCACAGCACGCCGCTTCCCAGACTGGTGTGTTTATACTGCACAGAATAAACACACCCCTTAGGCACTTGAACCGATGTCTGTCACATCCCAGGATGATGCTCTGATCACTTGCCAAGTAAGAAAGCTCTGCCCTTTCTGCCGTCCTTGGAGGACATTGGTGTGCACTGGCGATGTCCAACGATTAGGCCTGGCAGAGGAGGTTTGGGAGCTTTGCTGGCCGTGATGAAGCCTCCGGTGCTGTGAACAGCAGGGTGTGGGGTGCTGGTGGCCTCTGTGCTCCTCTGAAACCGAAATGACCCTTGCAGACTTCCATGCTTCCTAACTCACATGCTCCGAAGAAGCTTGTGCTCCCAAGTGGTATTTTGCCCATAGACATGGACATACCAGACCAAATTTGCCATTAACGAGGGACTACTGAGATGTTTACAATTAAGCAGGTATTAATGTATTTGCAACACTGGACTCTTAGAAAGGTAAATGCTTTTGCCAAATATGTTTAAAGAAGCTACATGACAACTCTTAATATTGCTTGCAGTTCACACTAGCAATCAAACTGATGTCTGATGCTGTGACCTGAAATACGGGCACTGAATAAAAGGCAGATTTTGAAACTGTCCTATACACACACAGGTTCTACGTCTTGTCATATGGCTGTTCCATAAGATCCTTTTTTGCATACTGTTGCAAGTGGGACATCAACACTTGTCTTATAGTATTTATTGTATTTAATAATAATAATAATAGGATTAGGATAGGAAACATAAGACAATGTTTTCTTGTAGGCTTCCGTTAAAAAGCGTACTGTGAAATATAAACTCTTCCCTTAAAATCCCAATAACATCCTCAGTATCTTATGCTACTCAATATATGTCAGATTTTGAACCTAAATTATTTGGCAGAATCGTCTCATATCACAGCTGTGGAAAAATAATTTGGGATAAAAAGGAATTAAAATCCTTCCTGCTGGCAAGCTCGTCAAATAAACCAAGGGATAAATGGGCATGGAAACGTAGCTAGGCTTGCTGCAAATGATTCTCTAGAACCCAAGATAGGATTTTTAAAAACGAAATTTTTTTTTAATTCTTTCCTTGTAAAAACAGCTGTAGGATGTAAATTGTCCCACTGAGTCAGCACAGGATGAAGCAGAAAGAAGCCAGCCTCCATAGCTTAGTGGGTTGCTAACTTCAAAGCTGAATTTAGTGGTTTGAATGTTGCTGCTGTTAATGCTGGGGAGCTTTCATCTATGTCTGACAAGCGAACTAGCTCACAATGTATGAGTACAGTGGGCATGTTGCTGTGTTTCAATGAATCTGCCACTAAAACAGATGGGTGGCACATCAGCATCATTTCCACAAATGACAGCGACTGGGTACAACCCTGAGCAACCTTTTCTCCCTCTTCCCTGCAAAGAGGGAATCCCCGCAGCGGGGGGATGGAGGGAGCCCGAGCTCTGTTTTGACTGGAGATGCTCCTAATTCATACACAGGGATGCTGTTTTGGAGAAAGGCTGGACTCATCACGGTGCTGCTGCACAGCAGCTTCAAGGTCTGGGCTGAAGCACGCTCCGATCTTATCCACTGCAAAACCCCTGGACAAACAGGAAGGCAAGTAGTTTTGCATTTACAACAGCGTTATTGCACAAATGTTAAGTGTTACTCTGAATCTCCAATACTCAACTCATGCTCATTTTGCTCCTGGAGCTCCTGCTCCACCTTAGAGGAAGCCCTGGGCTGTGTGGATACATGCCTGAACAGTCAGTGGTTGCTGGAATAAGGAGTTGGTGCGGAGTGGGCCAAGCCTGCAAGTCCCTATTCCAATATCATATGGGGAATAGAGTCACCAGAGTCACCAGGATTCTTCTACATCCAAGTACTGCAGGATTTGGTCTAAGCATCTAATATGAGAAAGCCTTTTAAAGTACGTATGTGGGCTGGGTGTTATTTTTTTTGCTAAATCATAGCCCAAAATCAAGCAAAGATAAACAGGTCATGAATATATTTAGGCTGGGAACCAGAAGAACAGCCTTCCAGTTGGAGGAAGTGCTAGTATTAAGATAAGGCATCAGAAATTTCTGTACACTTTTTTCCAGCCTAAGCAGGGTGTGGATGGGGATCCAAGAGACCTCACGGGGGGCCAGGGTGGTCTCTGGAAGCCTGGGAAGATGATGCTATGAAACCCTTTCTAACTGCATTCACATATTGGAACACTCCTGCTCTCCACTGAGACATCCATCTCCATCGCCCTCCTCCTGCATCCCAAACCCATGAGCCAGGTTGGACTCAAGCTGCTGGCCCCACCAGTGCATTAGCTGTGCAACCTGCAACGGTTTTAATCTGCCTCCAGTAGGTTCCAGTTGGCAGTCCTGGTTTCTCCTGGCCGCTGCTGGGGTGGAGTGGCCGTGTCCCCTGGATTCCTGGGTGCTCACCCACGGTGGGTGACGCAATCCTCTGCTCTCGCTGCAGATTTCCAGTTAGAGCAAAATAACATGCTGAGCCCCAGGAGGCAAACATTGCCAGCAGACCTCTGTGCTGATAACTGTGTGCCTTGGAAAATGACTCAGGCTCTCCTGTGTGACACAAAGTATTTAAAAAACATGGAACTGATTGATTTAATCCTATAGCTCTGCACTCTGGAGGGCTGTGTGCTTGAGTAATGAAAAATGTATGTGGTGTTTACGTGAGGATTCGTGAATGAATGAATCAAACCCTCTCCCCTGAACGACATGGCGCTGCACTACATGCTGTTATTAATAGATCAATAATTTTCATGGGAGGATCTTGCAAAATGTGTCTTCTGGAGAAGTCCCTCCGGAGAACAGCACATCTATCACCAAGTTTGGTAAGAGCAGGGTGTGCAGCACAGCCCTGCCAGATCTGAGGAACTCTTGAAGGATTGATGACAATGTTCAATGCAGAGCAGAAAGCTGTGATGCCCAGGGGATGCAGGAGGAACATGCACTTTGGCTCAAAAATTCCTACAATAAACTTTGCTGGAGATAAAGGAGCAAAGGAACTCCCCAGATCTCTCCCTTCCAAGAACCACCACTGCATGCTGGACTTGCTAAACCTATCCACGACTTCAGAGCCTCTTCTCAAACATGTAAAGCCTTGCCCTTGTGCTCTGTTCTGAACATCTGAGTTGTCCCTGTCCCCTCCGAGCACCCGGCCACATACCGCAGAGCTGCATGTGAGGCTGCCTGGGTGCATGCTGCCTTTCTCTCACGTGCAGGGTGCATCTGACATTGGGAAGGACCTACAGAAAACGCCCAGTTTGCTTAAATCCCCCAAACAGGACTTAGGTAATGCCTTCATTACCGTCATTGCCAACAGGACATCAGTAATGCCTGGAATGAGTTTTCCTGTGGTGAACTGAGTGGTGAAGCTGTGTTTCCAAAGCCAGCACTATAAATGGGCATTACTTACTGATCAGATCTTGGTTAAAAGCATTTCACTACAGAGAAGGTGGTGCTCAATCTCATGAAAAGGCCATGAATTATGTCACCTTCAAAAGATCTATTGCCATGGAGGCAATACCACCACAGAAGATCGTAAGGGGGAAGAATGTGATGTGCATTTGTCTATTTTAGGTGCTTTTGGTTCCTGCATTGCAGCCAGCCACGTCCCCAGCACAGTTCCCTTTTGCTTCGAGCTTATTGGACTTCCTACTTTCCTGCACAGCACTGTCTCCGTTACACATGCAACAGAGGAACCTTTGTGTGGTGGCAATTTTTTTTTCCAAGATGGAGATTTATACTCACATCTAGACTTGCACAAACTTATTTCTCACAAAATTTTACAAATCAAGTCTAGAGAGTAGCTCAAAATGCCAGTTTACTGCTGAATTTAGTGGGAGGCTGATGCACAAGGAGGACCCGGGGGGGTGTCTGCAAGCTGAGAGCAGCGATCTGTGCTGTGAGAATGATTCAGCATGTACAGATGCTTAAGGATCAGGAAGTAAAGAGTTGTGACGGTCTGTTATTGGAATTGTTTTGCATGACAGGCAATAAGAGAGCCAGTCATTGCTATTTTGGAAGGACTAAAAAGTGAACAGAAATGCTTACACCGTTGCTCTTTCAGATTTGTGTGCAGTTTCAAATCCAGCCCCTGACCTGAGCGAACCCAAGCTGGGCTCTGAACCCATTCCTCTGGGAAACCAGTTCACTGGCCCAGATGTCCTACCTACATTGTGTCACTGATGACATCAGAGCTATAATTTGTCTGAACAAAACAAACATGAGCTGCCAGTCTCCCAGAGGGACTGATCTGTTCATGGGACAGCTTCTCTTCTGCTTTATGGCTCTGTGGGTTGTAACTCATGCGCTCCAGGGGTAAGTTCAGTGGCTTTTTGGAGATCATTGTGTAAAACATCCTCATCATGCTGAACGGAAATGTGGCAACAAAAATGGTTTAACTCTGCAAAAAGCATAGATTACTGGGGCTGGTACACAGATGCCATTTGGAGTAATTGCCAAACTCCAGTGGAGTTATTAAAAGGCTGCTGTGCTGTTGGGGAAGGCAGGACCAACCCGCCGGGCAGTGTGTTCCTGCAAACACATTACCTCAAGCAGAACTGAACCTGCATATGGAAAACCTCTGTGAAGCAGAGTCTTGCAGGTCTCATTGCTTCCTTACAGCAGAATAGTTCAAGTTTCACGCTGCCTGCATATCACCAAATCAATACACACAGTTATCTGTCAAGAATCACTTGAACAGAAGACTGACAAGTATAATTATGAGAATTAATGGACTTCAGCGGTTATCCATGTTTCTGCAACATGGTAGGAGGGTAACAGCAAGCCAGAGACTGGGTAGGAGCAGAGTTTCCAGGACTGGATCAAGTGCAGCATATAAAGTTCATTTCACTCCAGCAACTTGCTTGGAGGAGCACTTTGATCAGAGCTGACAAAACTATTTTTTGTTTTTATCGTTATGGGATTGCCCTGACTATGAAATATGTGTCCCTGCCAGCCCCTCAAACACATCCTGCATGGAGATACAGGGCATCAGCTGAAAACGTCTGCTGGAAAAAGGCAAGAAGCAACATAAAGAAAAATAAAAGTCCAATAAATGAAGATGAATTCTGTCATAGTCTTGTGCAATGGGAGGAAAAAAAAACCTCCGTGGAAGAAAAAGAAATTGGGGAGTTCATTATTTTTGGCAGGACTTCTGCACATTTTGCTTATCAAGGGATCGTCATAGGGAGGGGATTATTTTATAGTCGCATAAAAGTTCCCTCCCTCCTTCAGTTCCCTTGATCCCAGGCTGCCTCCCTGCAGTCTGAGGGGCCTCTGTATGGGATAACATTTCGACGACTTTTTTTTTCTAGATGGGATATTTTTAAAAGACAGATTTATCCAGTTCAGCACATGTGTTCAGTGCTGCTCTGGGTATTGTTGCCTTCTGCAAGTCAGTCCGAGCAAGGGACAGACGCAGTGCTGGCTGTCTGGGACTGAAAGGCGAAAGTGTCAGTTGTGGCCCTGATCCACTTTCCACGGCCATGATCCAATGAACACTTTGAACCGGGATGAAGCAGCCCTGCAGCCCCCAGCTGCCCATCCCCTCCTTGTGCGCTGCATCTGCATCACAGAACTGAGATACAAAATGAGAGATGGACGTTACCTGGGCTGAGCTGGTCCCCAGGAGAAGGTGCTGTGTAAATTGGGGTCTGCCTGTTGGGTGGTCGTGCCATGAGAGCCCCAGACTCACATCCTGCTTCACCCAGACATGGGGCATTGCCAGTGGAGCTGGTGCTGGAGGTGCTGCTTTCTCCATTAGACCCATTACCGCTTTATAACCTGGACATCTCAAGCATTTCTGAGCACAGACCCCCAGGACGTTGATTCCCAGAATATCCACTGCCAGTGGGTAACTCACAAGCCAGGACTTTGCTCCTTGGCACAGAGCACAACTGAAGGGTTGAGCCCAAAGGAGCTTCTCCAGCTGAGCACAGCCTCTATTGCGCGTTTTTTTGGCAGGAAGCAGTTGCCATAGCAGTGCAAGTGAGATACAAATTCCTGCTGCAACTCCAACCTGTCAACCCTCGCTCTATTTTTTGGGGTCTGGCCCAGTCTTAATTAGACACTGCTGAGAGACATGATTGAGGGTGAGGAGTAAAAACCCATCAGCAAAGGACATGATCTCTGGCAAAGGGAAACAGTTCACCTGGGACACAGTGAAGGCAGGAGCGTGCTAACCCACATGCTTTGCACAAGGTGTAACACCCTGTCCTGCCCTGCTGCCCTGCTGAGGGTTATTTGGAGGCTGTGCTTCCACAGCCAGCCTGCTGCTAATGAAGATACGCCGTGGCACCCAATGAGCTCTGCAAGACTGTGGAGATGGGAGGAGGATGAGAGCCGTCTAAATAGTTTTTCAGCGTGGGAAGTTTTGCTGCTCTAAAATATTCTGGCAGCAATTGCCCCTGTGGGACCCCCCGGCCTTCCCTGGACACCCCTGCGCCCTCCCTGCTCCTTCCCTGGCCAGCTGGATTCACCTTTCCCTGGCTCCACAGCCATCAGCTGCCCAGCCCAGGGCAGACCCTGCGGTGCCCCCCTCCCAGGGTCTGAACCTTATCCCCCCCTCCATGGCTGAGCCCATCTCCCTTGCCTTGGAAAAAAACATGGCCGGGTGCAGGGGTGACATCCCCAGAGCCCTGCAGGTACCCTGGGCAAGGCTGAGCCCGGCTCCCCGCCACTGCTCCTTTGCAGCTGGGGCTTTCTGGGGTGGGTTATTTTTTTGCTGCCTGCTTGCTCCGGGGAGGTGGGAACATGCTGTGGGGTGTGCAGAAAGGATGCTCTTGACAGGCTGGGTGCTTGGCTTGCTGCGCTTTGCCCTTTGTTCTTGTGAATGGGCAAACGAAATCACATTTAAATAGAAATAACGGCGGGTAAAGGAAACGGTGGTGCCTCAGACAGGGCAGGTACTGTCTCTGGCACTTCTCCTCTGGTCTCCCTCCGTTTTGGCCCTGTTCTCTGCATGTGCGATAGGAACAACCCAGCCTGGCTCCTGGTGCAATGTCATGGCTGCAGGGGTGCTCTCTGCAGCCCTTCTCATCCCGTCCCCTGGCTAGAGAGCCCTGTCACTTGATGCTGAAGGAAAACTTGCCTATGCTTAATACATCAGAAAAAATTGTTTAAGAACAGTTTATCTATGGGAAAACAAGGTCCCAGCATTCCTGCCAAGGTCAGCGTGAACTGCTGAGCTGGTGCTCTGCTGTGAGCCACAGCTGGGTCTCACACACCTGCCTTTTCCAGGCATGCAGGACACCTTGGGGAGAGGGAGCATGCAAGCCCTCCCTTCCCATGCTCTTCACCCAGCCCTGTCCAGGGACATGTCCTACCTGCCTTGCCCGCCCATGTGCTTGCTCCTCACTTAACTAGAAAAGAAAATCATGGGCTTTCTCCAGGTCAAACAAGATCCACACATGTATGAAACCTGGGTAGGGATTTAATCAATTCAGGTTTGTGCATGGGGCCCTGTGGTGTTCAGCTTGGTCACCACCCTTCGGCCAGCCACGGGGCATCGTACATGGGGAGCGGGGTCTGGGTAGTCTGTTCTGCTTGCATGAAATCCCAGGGAAGAACATGGTCCTGACCCAGGGCAAGTGCTGCAAAGAGGGCATCTCCTCTTCCTAGCACCAGTCTGAGGGTCTGCCCTGGTACAAGGGCTGGGGGTCACTGAATGTGCTGCTCCACCAGCAGGGACCTGGCTGCTCCAGATATCACCTGCATGGCTCTTCCTCGCCTAGCCTCTCCCAGGGCACCAAATGAGGATTTTCAGGGTGCTCTACTCATTAATGAGTCCTTATGAATTCCCCACTGCCTGGCCCAGCATGGCAGGAGGAGTCACTCTGCCAGCATGGGTGGGATGCTGAGGTCTCCGAGCCCTCTCCTTTGGTCCACAGCGTCTGTGTCGCTTCTCATCCTGCTCTGCTGTTAACTCTCCTCAGAGGTATCGTTGTGGGACGTGGAGCAGTTCTCCAGTTCCTTTGGGATCCCCACCGAGCACTGCTCCACTTTGACTTTCTTTCTCCCTCTCATTGACTTCTTAGCTCCTGCAAACAGCAAGATGATCGCAGGAGTTAACTACAGAGCAATGGCTTTACATGTACGATGTCAGTGTGGACTCATCCCAAAAAAGGGACAGTGCAGGAGGAAGCAAAGCTCAGCAAAGGAGAGATGAAGAGAAACCCCCTCTCACACGAGATGCACAGGTACCTTGGGGAGGCTGTTGTGATCCTGGAAACAGATACAACATGTGAAGCAGAAATAGGCAGAGCACCAACCTGGTGCAAGAGTGTACCTGAGAGGGTACCCAGACCAGCAGGATGCATTTCTTGGATTTCTCCCCTTCCAGTATTGTACACAGCTGAGAGAGGGCTTATGCCTCTCCATCACTCCATTCCTGCCACAACTCCATCCAGCCCTCACTTGGCACATCCCCATCAGTCCCGGAGGGTCGGATGGTGTCTGCCCTGGGGAGGACAGGGCAGCTTCCTCCCCATTGCTCTGAGTGGCTGGTTTTGTAGAGGAAAACCTCTTCTCACTCAGCTGTGGTGGTGTGCCCTGAGCAAGCAGGCACCTCCGAAGGCTGGGCACAGAGCAAGGGGCAGTGCTTGCCTGTTAAACAAGCTCCCTTCATGCTTAAGCAACAGCCCTCTCTGCATTTATAATTGCGTCAACATTTCCTTGTCTTTACCAACAGTACAAAGGGGGTTATAGTAGCGGAGTATTTCTGACAGAGTACTTTTTAAGACTTGACAGGCATACTGTCTTATCCTTGCCCTTATCAGGGTGAATTTTCTGCTTATTCACCTGTAGGAAACACGGGTACGACACATTCCTCTGTCAGCAGGGAAACCTCCATAGCCACATGGGAAGATCAACAGAGCTGGCAGAAACCTTTCTCTGAATGTCAATAACTCAGCCCTGGGAATTTGGCCATCTCCAATCACCACCTCCCTGACCGGTTAAGCAAACACGAGGGACTTAGCCCTGTTAGCTTAGGTGCTCAGGAGTCCTCTCCCGGCCGCCCTGCCCAGGCTCCCCCCTGGCTAACCATTAGCAGGGGCTCCTCCAGCTGGAGACACAACTGTTGCCACAACACGGCACAGCGTGGCATGCACTCTCCCTCCTCTGCAGAGCACCTTCCTCTCTGCTGCAGGGAAGGCAGCCGGTGCCCTTGGGCGTTTTTCACAGAAGCCCCTCGGGAAGCAGCAGAAGTTGTAGCCTTGAGCTGATGCCTTGAGGAACTCTGCGTCCCTACCTTTTGTCCAGGGGTCCTGTCCTCTTTTTCTCTTCTTCTGCAGTGCATGAGCTTTGTCTTTGGTGCAAAGATATTTCCCATCAGCCTGGGCTTCTTGTAGGATATCATCTTCATATGGGGCAGCCACCTACACCAATGAGAAGAACAGTCAGTCTACAAATTACCCTGGCTTTCCCCAAGAGCTGATGGCCTGGCTGCATGGCTGGGGACCTTTGTGACCATTGCTACGGAGTGGTGACAAATACTGTTGTTCACAAACCCTCTTGACTAGCTGGAAAGAGTGGTATCTCTATCCCTCAGCATCAAGTTGGGTAACAGTGTGGGAATGGGGTTTGGCACCTCATGCAGGAAGAGCCATCACCTTCTGGAGTGAGCTTGGGTGGGGACAACCTGTCTTACACCTCTCGGACCTGACAGCCTAAGATAATGCGCTGAGGAGCACAAACACACCTCGCTGTCCGTCGTGTCTGGTTCATCAGATTCCTGCTTCCCAGACTCAGCATCATTGTCATCTAAGGAAACACAAAAGAAGGGTTTTTTGGCTGCTGGGGAGCCCGACAAGCTCACGAGCAGATGCAGAGCCACTGGCCCAGGTTCTGAGAGCCATCGAGGTAGAAAACAGTTTCAGCAATAAACTGTGTTGCAAAGCAGAGGCACTGCGAGCTACGTAGCTTGAAACGAATGTTTATGGGAGATCCAACAGGACTCTGTTCGGGAACCAGCTCCCAGTAAAGCTGTATCCATAGGACTTTGCTACCCTAAGGTCACAAGTGGTGCCCTGAAGTCAGTGGCTATGTGCAGATTGGGAAGCTGAGGGGTATTTAAAACCCCAGACTGCACCTTCCTCTTTGAGACCCAGGTGGGAAGAAGTGTGTCTGGGTAAAGAGGCCAAAATGGAGAGTCCTCAAGTTTGCTCTGCCAGTGCTGGTTGGTGGCTCTTGGCAGGGAATGTGTGCCGAGGGGCAGAGGAAGGAAAAGCAGGGGAGCTGCTTCCCTGCCCAGCCAAAGGATTTTGCTGCACACAGGCCCCGAGGCTACACAACCCCAGACAAATACCTGCACGCACCAGACACGCACTCGACCTTTGCACGGTGCGAAGCTGCCCAGGCCAGGGACTGAGCCTTGCTGGCGGTGGCATCACCCTGTTTGCACCCACAGTGGCACACCCGTGCTGGCCGTGGAGGGGCAGAAAGGGCTGGGGACAGAGCTGTGCCCTCTTCCAAGGGGCAGGGGCATTCCAGGACCTCAATACTTCTTGCTCTTGACACCCAGGTCTAGCTGGGGTGGGACTGTTGGCAGGGTAGCCTCCCCTGCTGCCCCTGCCCAGGTGGGAACGCAGACAGTGCTGCTTTCAGGCACTCCTAGAGCCCCTGTAGTCTGATCCCATCCTCACTTTATTTTTCCGCAGGTTAAGGTTCACTAGAAAGTGCAGAAGTATTTGTGTATTGTTTCCTGGGCTTTGTGTCAGCCGTAAGGTGAGAACTGAAGAAAGTCCTGTATTCCCACACCCAGAATGTAATCAGCTGAAATTCTTCTGCTGTGATGATATCTCCTTAGCATGTAAATCACAGAGGACTTTCCCCCCCCCCCCCTTTCTTTTTTTCCACTGTGCAAAATCCTGCTCCGGAGAGTGTTCCCAAACTGCTCCGACACGCCCAGACCAACTAATCCAGGCGAGCTCAACTTTCTGGCCGAGCCAGTAAGGCTGGTACGGAGCAGCTCCTGGCAGACGTGCTTCCCGCTCCGCTGCCCATGGCTGCTGCCTCCCACCCACCCCGGGAAACCTGGCTCCCACGTAGGTCAGGCAGGGAGACAGCACGGCGTGTCCCCATACTAAGGGTACTGCTGGTTTTGGGAATGGAAATGGCTCTTATGGGGGATGGAGCAGGGAAAGAGAGGAGAGCATCCTGTCCTACCTGCTGCAGGTACAAGCATCCTTCGCTCCATTCTCAACCCTACGTGTTGTGCCAGCACAGGGCACGCTTTGGAGTAAGGGGGTACGGACAAGGATGGTTTTTCCAGTGCTAGTCCTGTAAACATCTTGCATTTTCCCCATCTCTGCTGGGGGCAGCTTCTGAGCTTCTGCTTCCCAGAGAGGGGTGGGTAATGCGGGAGCAGCAGTGTTGTCTTGTTGCGGCTCACCGTGGAGTAGGTTTTGCCAATGGGTTGGTGCTAAAATGACCTCTTTAGCTCCTGGAGAACTCTGTGCCACTCAGCAGCTGAGTGCAGGGTGCTCTGCAGAGTGTGCAAAGGCAACCCACGAGCAACCCCTTTCTAGGGTAGAAAATTGAGCCCTCAAGGACAGAAATGTGAAACCTGAAGGTCCCCCGATGGCCCAAAATGGCTGGGAGCCAGGAGCACCCGCATCACTGGAAGGGTGTCCCGTGCTGGTTAGCTTTAGCTACTGCTTCGGTTGGCGGGGGTTGCAGGTGCATGCAGAGCCCAGCACAGAGAGCTCCTGGCTGTAAGATACCTTCACCAAAATGCACCATTTGCTCTTGCCTTCTCAAATGTCACATTTGCCTGGGGCTTTTTACCTGCTTCTCCCTTCTGTGCACTGACATCCAGTCTCACCCCCGTCTCTGGAAGGGCCTCTGGGTCTCTCGGCGTGGAGTTGTTTGTCGGATGTGCCTGCGAGAGTGCGAGCTGTAGGATACAGGGAGCACAAATGCCTTCACCAGGCAGGAGGAAAGGGCTGTCCCCAGCCCCTACGTGACGACTGTGACACCCGTGGGGACAAGCATCGCAGAGGCATTTCTATGCACTGGTGGTGTGTTGCAGGGAAGCCCAGCATGCCTCCTGTACCAACCTGTGGGACGGGGCACAGGCACTGCCTGTCCTTGGACCCAGACAGAAACCCCACAGGCACTGGAGGGGAGGGGAGGTGGGGAACGAGAGGCAGGGCTGAGCGGCTGTAACTTTGCCATGTGCAAATATGTCCCTGTTGGCTTCACGCCCAGCAAAGCCATCCTCCCATGGGACATTAATGGTGGTCATAATGGTGCCAGCACCAATGCTGGACACCCTGGGGAGGGGAAGGGGCCACAGTTCATGCCAACATAAGCTGTACTCACCACAGCTGCATCCTCCTCCTCCTCCTCCTCCTCGACATTACCAGGCAGTACCCGGGTGGCATTGGGCCAGCGGTAGGGGAAACACAAGTTGTCCCACTCTGCCCCATGTCTCCTGCAGGGGCTGCGGACTGCTGGCACAGTGAGGCTCTCCCCGGGGCTCGGCTGTGGGCTGCTGGACCCCCGTGGCTCCCGGCGATTTTGCCAGCTTGTTTCCCTGCTACGGCCAGAGTCTGATAGATCCAGCGGCGCGTCTGCACCATCGTCCCTTGCTGCCTTCACCTTTTCTTGGAACTCGGAGCTGTCCTGGCTCAGCCAAAGCTCCTTCTCTTCCTTCCCATCAGCAGCATCCTCCGGGAAGGACCTTTCCTCCTTGCATCCTGGTGTGATGCTTGGCCATGGGGAGAGGGGCCGCTCCTCAGACATGGGCTTTGGGTCTCCATCTACCCGCTGGCCTGGCTGGCACTGCTGTATGAGGAAATGCTGCAGCCGCTCCCTGTGCTTGAGGAGGTGTAGCTTCTCCTCCAGGTGCTGATCCCTCACATACACCATGGCAGCAGGGAGCTTCAGCAAGTCTGCGCGATCTTCCCAGCCATCATGTGACCGTGTCCTGCCATCGGCATCTTTGGCCTTGAGCAAATGGCTGGAGAAGCTGCTGCCGTCCCGGTCGGCCAAAGCACAGCTGCTTGCCAGCCCCAGCTGGTGCAGGGAAAGGTGCTTGTGGAGGAGGCAGAGCTGCTCTCTCCGGGCAGTCAGTTTTAGATTTTGATAGGATGGCACAACCTTGGGGGAGTCCGGTTTGCTTGCTGTTAAATAACTAAAAGGAGTAGGAAAAAAATAGTGTTAATTAGAGAATTTTCATGTGATTTCCCAGCTCCTGCAAGTGATGTGCATGGTCTCTCCCGCTCTGTCTGTGCCCTGTTGTGGCTCTTGGCCCGTGCATCATTCTTGCCTTCGGGTGCTGTGCTGGGGAGGAAAGTCCCAGTGGCCGCAGCGGTCAGGCAGCCAGCAGCAGGTCTCTGCACTGCTCACACCGCAGGAAGCCATCACCATCCCACCATCCAACAGCATTCTCCTGTCCCTGGGCCACAGCAGCTCCAGGCAGGGGGTTGAGTGAGTGGGGGGGATGCAGTGGCCACTCATGTCAGCACCACTGCTGAGAAGTCACTTGTCAAACCATGTCTTACAGCCAGAAGCATCCTAACTAGCCCCCATAGGGCTTTCTTAGTGCCTTGGTGGGCCTGAAGACCTCCAGGACAGAGCAACAGCCCACCCTCTCCTAATCTCACTCAATGGGAGACTTTTACAGCCATGCTAAGAAGGGTGGTATGGTGCATGAACCTGCCCTGCAAACTGAGTCCCTGCTGTCGCTGGTTATTTGGCAGCTTCCGTGTGTGCAAGCTTTTCCTGGGAATGTTTGGCAGATCTACTCCCACTCTGGGAAACTCGCTGTCTCTACAGCTGAACTCACTGGTTTCACTCAGCCCTTTGTGCTTCTGGAATCAATGAGGAGGATAAGCCGGGGAAGTGCTGAGTCCTGCAGAAAAGCCCATCAGAAAAGATAAGGAGGAGCAGGGATTGCTGTCTCCTGAGAGGCAAGTCCTTCTCCTCCCGGCTGGAGGTGGGGGCACCTGGTTCTCTTTATGGCCCTGTGTAACCAGAGGCTGATCTCGTCAGGCTGGATTCCAGTCATTTTTTGCTGGTGTAAACTGGGAGAATCCCCCCCCCCCCTTCCCCAAGGCTGTGGGAGAAATCTGGAGAAGAAGATGGGTAGATACAGCAAATACTGGTCATCTCATCGCAGTCTGCCCGGTGGGACAGCTGCAATGGGCTATGGATCAGGCCCACACCACAACCCATGAGCAGGTAACTCACGCCTCAAGGCTGGGGCTGTGCTCGCGCTCTGGAGGTAGAGGAGTCTTCCTTGGCGATGGGGACACTGCTGCTCCTGAAGGACTTTTTTCCGGGAGGCAGGGTCTGGAGCCGGGTCTCACTAGGGCAATGGTTCCATGCAGCTGGTTGGCGATCCTCTGGGACACCTGCGGCAGAGGGGAGAAAGTCCAGGTGAGCCGTTCTGCTGTGCACCCTGGGAAGCTTGTCACTAAGGGGAGCCCTGCCACACAGAGACACAGCTCTTCACCAGCGTGAACAAGACAGACAGCTCCTAAGTGCTCTGTGTGATACAGTTCTGGTCAACAGCTCAACCATATCTTTATTGGATTTCCCAGGAAATTTTCCCTTCGTGTTTTCTAGCAGGATCTACAGTACTCTATTTTCTGGCTGCATGGTTTTGTAGCCCGGAAGGTCTTGTGCCTCCTCTCAAGTCAAGCCATGATTCAGTGGCTTAACCAAGATAAGACCCTGCAAATTCCCTGACCCCTAGTCAGGCCACTAGACTTTATTCATGCAGGCTCCTGGCATGCACTGATTTGATGGGTGTATTGCCAATGGAGTACCTGGCTGTGAGGCCGGACATCATCATCTCCACCTGCTGTCATGGAAGGCTCACCACATGTTCAGACTTGACTTTCCCCTGCCCACCTGGAGATGTCACCAACCCTTCCTGCGATCCCTATTAATTATCCTTACAGTCTGCCTGCAGCCTTACCAAAACCCCCTTTCACCTGCTCTTTCAAGTTTTCTGTGGAGTTCAGGTAAGCGAAGCCTGTGCCAGAACAGAAGCATCTACGTGGGTGTGTATGTGGGCCCAAGTTCCCACGACCAGGAACAGGGCTCCAGGTCCTGCAGTCTCATCTCCCAATGCCCAATATCACCATATCACTCAGCATCCCTCGGCTGACACATACTCTCTGTGTTTTAAAGACATGGGAGGCTTGCATCAGTGCACAAAATGGCAACCACCGAATGCCAGGCCCTCTGAAAATACCAGTATTCATTATGCTGCAGATGGAGAGACATCTGCAATGCTCTTGGGCAGGGCTGCTGTGGTGTATTTGTTCTCAGTACCCACAACTCCCACAGTTTACATGTTCTCCAGGCTTTTCCAACACTCACAAGGCTCCAACTTCTTGCTTGCCCAGATAATGGAGAGCTGACTCTGTAACTCAGGATAAGCTACACTGAAATGTGGTTCAGCACAATCTCCCCAGGTCCTTCACTCCTCAGAGCTTTCCCCAGCAAGACATGTGAGAAAGGAACCAGAGCAATGGGCAGAGGACTCAAGGATGCTAGACGTGTTGTCATGGAGGATAAACACAGGAGCAAACAAAGATGTGCACACTCACAGCAAGGACAGGAGCCTGTGCCAAGCGCCAAACACTTTGCTTGCAGTGAGTGGCAGTTTCTGCAGAGGATGCATCTGGCATTTGGTAGGTGCCCTCCTTGGCTCTGGCAAGGGCAAACTTCCCAAGTTTGGCTAATTGTTTTACCCTCTAAGTGCCTCCTACTCCTTCTTTATCCCAGTCTACCTCTGTTGATCCAGTTCAGATGACCACAGTGGTGGGGAGTAGGCCTGAGGACATCAGGCTACCTCCGGCAACTCACCATTTCTGCGAGGCTGACTTCTTGGAGAACAGTGCCTGGGGAAGTCCTACTGCTTGGAGAGTTTCTCTGTCCTGGAGGCTTTTCTGCAAAAAAGACACAACCAGCCACCGTGATGGTCCTGCAGAGCTGTTGCAGACTGCCATGCCCTGCAGCATGCTGGAGTCTCACAGCCTCCCAAAGATGCCACTGGCTGGCACCACCTCCTATTGAAGATTTCGAGCCAAAATTTCTGCCTGGCTCAAGGCAGCGCCTTATTGAACGTACCCTCCATTGCATGTGTGGGTGGCAGCATGGCAACGACATGGTCTCTGCATGAAATGGGTGCCAGGTCCACACTTGCACAGCACTCGTCTTACAGTGAGGGCACCCAAGCACTCTTTTGCTCTAAGGCAGAGCAGCATGTTTCTCCCTTGACATGTGTTCCCCCCCACCAGCAGCTATTCTGCCCATGGCAATGTCCATCTGAGCTGCCAATAACTTGGTCTTTGCTCTCCAGACCCTTTCCCAGAGCAGCTTTCCACCACAGCTGAGTCACTCTTCCCATCCCCAGGTCCCTCAAGGGTGGCGGGAGCCAGCAGCACCCACCTTCTCCCAGCTCAATGCCCGGCACATCGTGGTGGGCTTCTTCTGCTCCCCTGTGAGCTGCTTTCTCAGTGCTGGCATTCCTGCTCACTGGGGACAGTAAAGCCAAGGGAGAGCTGGGGGTGGAGCTGCTTTCTCTGGAGGTGACTCCCGGGTGCTTTGTCCTGTCCCTGTTGAAAGGAGAAGGACATGAATGAATGAGAAGGGGCAGAAGGAAGGTTTGAGAACCACTATAGCGGGAGCTCTGAGTTATAGAGCCCGATATATAAATACACATATTTTTATATATATGTATGTGGATATACCGGATCCGCAGACTCACCTCATTCCATTGCAGCTTATTGCTAGCTCAGCTGCAGTCTGGAGCATGGGACAGAGCCAGCATGACAGCTCAAGGTCTGATATCCCTTGGCCGTGGGTAACATCACAGGAAGCCACGATGTTGGGTAAGCCAAAACCCAACTGCGGCTATTGCAAAACCTCTGTGAGAACACGTACGTTCCTGGCTGGGCTTTCAGCCTGATGTAGGGATGGATTCAGCATGGGGATGTGGTGGCTGTACCCCTTCACCATATTGAGTCAGTGGGGCTGATGCTCTTGGTCACTACGAGGGAGTCACTGAGTCTCGGAGACCTATGCTTATGTCATGGACAAAGTCCTGGCTGGACCCTGATGCTGAGACATGGATATTTGGCTGGAAATCTTCCTATCCAGCAGCCCAGGGAAGAGCAGAGCAGAACAGGAGCACTCAGTGCTCAGCAAACCCAGCCTGACCTACAGCTCTGAATCTCCTCAGGCCTTGGGAAGCATCAGGGAGTAAAAGCAAGAGTTTCTCTTTAAGTGGATGGTGCTTCTGTGCTCCAAAGAAAACACATTTCTAAACTAATCCCTCAGTGCTAATTCCTCTGGACTTTAAACCCTTGAGGAATGAGCTGATTTGTATATACTGGCCAGTCTGGCAGGTTACTTGGCTTTCAGCGCAGCACTCTGCTGGGACATGAACCTGTTGGTGCAGATCCCTTCTCCCTCTTAACCCCATCTCAGCCCCTTGCTTGTAACCCTCCTTCCCCCACAACACAACCTGCTTCCTGCAGACCCTCTCTGCCTGCTGCATGAGAGGAGCTGATGCCATGGAATAGCCATTGAAGCCCAGGCTGGGGTCCGTGGCCGAGGCGAGCAGCCCAGGGCTTTGCTTCCCATGAGCAGTCCTCCGTGGGGGGGTGTTGAATACTCTTGCTCTCCAAAAACTGAATCCTTGGATGCAGGTGAACAGGGGAGTGAGCAGAGATCAACGAGGTCTTAGAGACCATTACGGGTGTTTTGGTGTCTAACATTTATAGGAATCTGTAGGAATTAGATGCTAAAACACCCCTGAGGACACCGCGGTCTGGACGTAGCCCTGCTCAGCTGTGGGGATGCCTCTTTCCTTACCAATACCCCTCACAATGAATGAAACCCAGGAGAGTGCTTACTCCAGGCTCCGGAATCTCTTCAGTTCTTCCTTGAGAGTTTTGTTCTCTTCCCTCAGGCGGTTTGTCTCGTTAGCTGCAGGGATAAAAGTTGTGCCGTGGATTCAGGCGCTGCAAGGAGAGAGCTGATGCTCCTTGCAGCTTGCTGGGGTGCATAGGAGAGGAGGAGGGAATGGCAGCAGGTTTTGGAGGGATGCCAAATTTAATTCCTTCTCTGAAAACACACGAGGGGCTAAAGGATAAAAGGGAGCAACTTTCCAACTCAGGTTTGGTCAGGATCGGGGTCTGCTTGCAGCCCATCCAGCTCAGGGGGAGGGCACGGCGGGATGGACACAGCCAGCATCCTGCCTGCGAGCACCACGGCCGCCTCCGACGAGCGGGTGCTGTGTTAGGGAGAGGGTTGGGAGCCTCCGAGGGGATCGGACGAAGGCCGGAGGGAGCTGTGAGCACCCAGCAGCCAGGCGCTGCGGTGAGAGCAGGCAGGCTCCCAGGCAGGGTGGGCTGCTGCCTCAGCTCGCTCCTGCTCGAAAGCAGCACTCTGGGAGCAATGGCATAACAGGGGAGATAAACCAAGGGCTGCTGGCACCTCTCTGTCCCTCCTAATGCCTTATCTCCTTTACCCCCACGACCTCCCCTGGGCCAGCCAGATCCCCAGGGAAAAACACTCCGAGCCTGAGCGGTGCTGGGAGCTCTGCCAAAGCTTGGGAGAAGATCCATCGCAAGTGTTGCTTGATTTCCATTTACCCGTGCTGAGCTGCTGCTGTGACTTTCCTGTCTTTGCCAGAGTGTTGCTTCTGCTGTGCCAAATGCATCTTTTTTCCAGGCAGCTGACATGGCCTGGCCAGCTCGGGGCTGCTCTCGGCATGAGCATCTCTCATTTTTCCGGAGGTGCGGAGGGCTGCAACCTCCCAGCTCTGCTGCTTTGTGTGAGCAGTTACCTCTGCTTGGGGGGGTACGTGGGCTGCTGTCCACAGTCCTGGTCAGATCTGATTTTTCAAGGCCCCCACATTTGCATTGGCTCCCTCCCTCCTCCCCAACCCCCTCCTGGGTACCTGGTCACCAGGAGGGCTCACGTGCAAATATCTGTGAGAGGCATTAACTGAGCAAACACTCAGCCAGCCAAAGCCGAGCTTACACCAGGCATTGGTACGTACTGAGGATGAAGATGTGCTGCAGGCTCTGGAAATGGGAGGTCTCATACTCATTCTGCTTCTTTTTTGCCAGCTCCTGGGTGACCATGCATCTGTCGCAGAGACCCGCTCGCAGCCTGGAGGAAAACCCACGGCCAGCAGCGTGTTACCACACAGTTCCCGTGGGGGAAATATGCTCCTGCTGTCCCCATGGAGAAGCGTGAACACCCAGCCCATCACCTCAAATTGGTGAGAGGGGTTATCACCTGTGCAGCCCAGCCCTGGCCCTTCCACCCCCCGATCCAGTCCCACCATCATCAGCTTAGGAAAGCTCCTCTGTATGTGCCCAGGCTCCCCCAGCTCTCCCAGCAGCCGCGTATGAGCAAAAAAGAGGTTCATGTGCTACCTCCCGCTCCTGGGAAGACAGCAAACCCCAGACTCTCCCCTTAAGAGGGTGCACTCGCTGCCACCAAACAGCACCCTGTTGAAAAATAAATCTTACCTGTTTTCTAACACTTTTACGTTTTCTTTAAGGACCTTCTGTTGTTCCCTTAATTGGTGATTTTTAGCAAACAACTCTTCAATTCTCTGAGCATCACTAATTGAAGAAACAGAACAAAGAAAAAAGGGTTATTAGATTTATCCCCATTACCTGTGCCTTTATCTGCAGCGCCCTGTCAAGGGGAAAGATTTCTGCCCTGACCCTGCTGTGCTGCTCACACCAGTAGAGCAGATTTGCTTTTGCTTGTGTGGCAGGAGGGGAAACAAATGTGTTAGAGCCCAGACGCTGCCCTGTGACACCCGCCCTTGGAGTCAGCAGCTTGCTTTGTCCCAGTTTATTGCTTCCCAAGAGAGCAAGCGCACCTTGGCACGAGCATCACTTGCCGGTGGGAAGGCAAACTGGAGGTGGACTGGGATCATCCCAAGCCCTGCCTGTGCTGAGGACTTGCATGGCAAAAGTCACCAAAAGGTTTGAATTTGGCAGGGCCAGAAAGGCAAACCAGTCTCTCTAAATCAAGCAGCCTTGGAGGAGTGCCTGGGAGGTCTGAAAATGAAGTAGCGTAACCTCCCCTCCGCCCTCCGTCCCGCCGTGGCGTGGGTAGAGCAAACGCGGCATTGCTCACCGGCACTTCTCTGTCGTCAGCTCCGTCAGCTTGCTTTGCAGACCTGGAATAATGAACAGAGACAGGGAGGTGGGTATTTATTGCCAATTCCCCAGCACTCAGAAACAAAATGCAATGATAGAACTTCATGAGGGTGCCTGGCTTTGCAGAAACCACATCAATTTACCAACCTTATTTCCGAGAAGGAATTAACACATTGCCTGTGTTAAACAATATCACAGTTCAATATAGCTGGAAAAGTTGTACAAAATGTGAGCACGTTTTGTATTTCCACTGTTTAATGAGTCTGCATTTCCCTCCCACCCCCAAAAAGTCTGTTTCAGTTTTGTTTCTACTTATTTCTTGTTACAGCACGGGTTTCCCAGGTGGGCAGTATTTTACAACTCAGGGCTGCAAAGCATCTTGGAGGATATTTACAGCTGAACAAGAACAGCTTTCACTGATGGATCTGCAGACGTTACATCTTGTCAAATCCATTTTATGCAAAGTAGATGTAAACATGTGGTTTAAATTGCTCAACAGTTTCCTCTAACTCTCACATGGCTTGAAATTACACAAGAGAAGAATGAATTCATAAGCCAGAATCCTCTAAAAGCGCTCTTGTTTTGTTCATAATATTGATACCGGGAATTATTCTAATAGGAAAACAATTGGATTTGGCATTTGGTTGCTTAACCTAATGGTTCTTATTTTAATAATGTATGACCTGGGAGTAATTTATTCCCTAGAGGAATAAACTATCCAACCTGACTCTAAGGTTTTGTTTAACAGAGCCTCATACTCCTGCTGCTTCTGTTTTATAGATTATTGCATCTTTCCACTTTCCCTTTGATCTCTCAGTGTCCAAATATACTCCAATCCACGTCGCTTGGAGAAGATGCCCAGCAGGTGTGCATGTCACTTCTGCAAACCTCCCAATTCACCTTCATCATAGACCAGGGCAGCAGGAGCAAGAAAGAAGCCAAATCCCCTGTGATTAATTCTTGGAGCAAGTGGGATTCCTCCAGGGACTGAGCACCTCCCTGGCTTGCTCTCCAGGAACACTGGATGCAGGAACGCCCTCTCTCTTCTGCTCCTCCTTGTCCAAAAAGTTACTGATTTTCTCAGTAAACCTCATTCTCCACCAGTGAGAGATACCAAGGTGCTATCGGAAGGTGTGATCCCCTGAGGGCCAGGCTGTCACCTTGCATCCCCATCCATCCCCGTGGGTGATGCTTGCTGAGCTCTAATTCCCAAAGCTCCCTGATCCACACCTGCTCCTCCTCCCTTCAGGTTATTTGAAACCAAACAGATCAAGGTGGCATGACTAAGAAATGGACCTTAGGCAGTTTTTAAGATGACTTCTCATGCCTCCTTACCTTGGACCTCTTTCTCATGGATTTCCTTGAGCTTATTCAGGAACTCTGCAAAACTCTCCGTGGTCATATTCAGGGCTGTGCTGCACACCGGGCTGCTTCCAGTGCGAGGATGTCCTTTCGTATCAAATTATTCAAGTTTCAACCTAAAATAGAAAGAAAAAGTCCAATAAAAGAGAAGTGTCTTGTGTATGTGGTGTTATGGAAAGTCTTAGAAACAAGACAAAGCCCAAATCTAGAGAGTGAAATCAGTTGCTAAACCACATACATGCACAAAGCAGCAGGCTCATCCAGGGACACACTTTTGTCCACCCTGCCACAGCCCCAGGCTGGGGATATGGGCAAAGCGGAGAGTCATGGCTCGGAAAATGAGGGAACTGAAAGCCCAGATAAAAAATCAGGCTTTTTCTCTACTCTTTGAGCTGTTTAAATTGCGTTTCTCTGGGATGAGGTGGGCAGGGCATCTTCTTGAGGAAGGGACTGCAGGGCTCATGTTGGGACCATGTTGCTGGGGACTGATGGTGGGAAAACTCGTGGCAGCTTTTGTGCTTGCTCCTGTCCCGAGATGCTCCTGTGCATCCCTCCTCCTTCTGGCACTACACACAGCTTCTATGGAGGCAAAACGTACCGCTCAGCTGCCCTGCCGTCATCGTCCTGGCTCCTCATGTGGCCTCACTGGCTGCAGCCTCTTCGAACCCCTGGGACACACCAAACTGAGTGTTATTCACCCCATTTTACAGCGAAACCTGGACAGGTCATGCACAGAGCTGAGCCGCACAGGAAGCCTGGTGGGTGCAGACCCAGTGTGGGCATAGCACCCATGGGGCTGGACATGAGCTGGGGCACCCTGGGGTGCACTGGCTGTCCCCAGCCCCTCCACACTGGGAGCAGTGTCCCAGGTCCTGCCCTGGGCTCAGGTCTCTGTTCCACCTGCCCCTGCCTCAGTTACCCCATTGAGGTTATGGGGTTCTTAATGCTCCATCATGTTGAGTGCCATCACATAGTGCTGGCAGTAGCGTTCAATAATCCCCAAGAATAAAGTGCCCTGCTTTCTAAAAAACCCTTGCTTTTTCCTTTTTTGGTTGAAAACAACAGGAGAGGTGGAGAACAATCCATGACACCCCCAGCTCAGTAAGCTGGGAAAGGCAGGAGGTAAACAAACAGCCTGAAAGTAAAGTCGCTGTTTTTTAAGAATGTTGCCCTAATTTCAAGAATTTTTTCCCTAATTTTAAGAATGTTTCCCTAATCCCATAATTTTTGAAATTACTAGCAGGGATGGAAACCGGAAACTTCGAAGATGAGAAGCTCATTGCATCAGTGATGACCTCATTCTTCCCTGGGATGCTGATGTTGGGGTAAACTCTTTCCATCAGCCAAAGCCTTGGGGAGTCTTAGATCCCCTGAAATAGATGTGGGACCAGGTCCCTCCTGGACCGTGGTGGTACCAGGGAGCGGTGTGTGTCTGAGCATCCCCACAGAGCATCGTGGAGAGTCCCCCGGGGTTTGGGCAGGAGGGGTGTGCAACCTCTCTGCCCCGCTCCGAGCAGGTCAGCAAAGCTCTGCCTGTTCCAGGCTGTCATCCGGGACCACCCAAAACCATGCTGGAAGAAGAGGGACTTCCATGTGGGAGCATCCAGCATCACCACATAGGAGCTTCTCCCCTAAAAGTCATGCTGCATTACTGAGCCGCGGCCAGTAATCCCACTCTTGACAAAGCACCCAGGCACTCAGCCTTCAACCACGCAGAGGTGACCAGGGAGAAAATCTCCTCTCTGTGGTTCAAAGGTGAAAGGCCAGGCTGGGACCCGGGTTTTGCAGCCCCACGGCAGCACAGGGAGTTTTCCACCGGGCTCCAGCACACTCCCAGCCAGGCTCCCAGCCGGCAGCCCGCCTGTGCCTTTATCTGCATGCAGAGCAGAGGTGTGCCGGATCACCTGCATATGCAAGATGTGGGCACACAGAGCTGGAAGAAGAAACTTTCCCCTAAAGCGTCTGATTTTCAAAAGAAATGAGGCACGCGCCAGCGAGCACAAGCAGCGAAATCGGCTTGTATGCTCTTAGCACGCTTGGGTCAGCAAAACAGCTTCCTTGTTTTGAGCAAACAAGCAGATATCTTGCTGTTTGGAGAAACAATTTAAAAAAATATCCATTGCTTCCACTTCTCTGGGCAGAACCCAGGGCTGGGTGATCTCTCCCAGCAAGTAAAAGCCACGCGAGGCACGGCACGGCTTGTCGCGGCTCGTGCAGCTCGGGATCAGCTGCCGTGAAATGGGATTGGGAACTGATCTCTGCTGCTCAGCCCCAAGAGCCATAGCTGAATAATGAGCCAGGGGAAATAATACCCAGCTCTACTACAAAAAAAGAAAAATCAACCCCCCGATGATGACGGGCAGCACTTGCTGGGATCGCTGAGTTCTAAATTTGCCTCTGCCCTGGGCAAAACACCTCCCCAGGGCTGAAGGGGGGTTGCGAGACCCACCACTGCCATCATGGGGCTGAAGCCCCGAGTGCCAGCTGGGAAGGCTTTGATGTGCTCAGGCACTAATTCGCATTACATTCTCCAGTGCTGTAAACTGGGAAGGGATTGCAACTGGGAGCAGAGCAGCAGTGGCCGCGTGGGCTCCCTAAGATACTTGCTGGTCCTGGATCAGCCCCTTCGCACCACGGTGCTGCCCTCTCCCCAAGGCTGGTGTCTGGGAGGGCTGAACAGCACCTGGCATTTCAGGCCATGAGGCTCCAGCTGGGACATCCTGGGAAGGTGACATCCAGACTGGGGCTCATGCCAGCCCGTGGTTCAGGGAGGCAGGGCTGGGCTTAGATGTGGCTGGAGGTGGAAGGCACAGGGGCAGCCCAGGCGCTCAGCACCAGATCCGGATCTCTGCTGCTACCGTGACTCAGTGCTGCGGGCAGAGCCCGGCAGATCAGGATTTGGGGCTGGGGTGTGGGCAGCAGCTTTGCCTTCCATGCACAGCTGCGGCTGAGGTGCCACCAGGGTTGGGGCTCACTCCTGATTTTCTTTCCCTAAGTCCCCAGGTCAGTGGGAATCTGTGACCTTCTGGGGATCCCATCAGTGGGGAAAAGCTATTGCCATTTTTGGTGCTTTTTGAGATGCCAGCATCCATCTCTGCCTGCAGACAGGACTGCCACTCTGCAGCAAACCCGGTGAGGACTTTGGTCTCTGGTCCATGCACAGACACGGTTACAGAGATGTCGCACAAGCATCACCCCCTTCTATCTGGACCCAGGACTTGGCCTTTTGCTGCAGCACAGCAACACTGCAGACAGCCCAGGCTCTCCAAGGGCTTCAGCTTTGCTCCCTTCTTGCCTGGTGTGGACTGGCCAAGGCATGAAGCCACAGCCCCCCGCTCCACCACCCTGCTCAAGAGGATTTATTGATGAAGACCAGACCACAGAGTCCCTCAGTGTGGAGCTTGCTCCCTGAGACAGGGATTTCATTTACAGCCCTGAGCCCTTTCCAGAGCTGTCACTGTAATATACACCCGGCGGTGCTGGATGCGGCCCCACAGCGGGGCTGGGAGCAGCCCTTTGGCATGCCAGTGGGGCCGGGCATATTTCAAAGTGACGGGTGCCCTCTGCAAACAGAGCCCCAGTGTCGGGGACCAAAGGCAAATTCCTCATCCAGCCCTTAAATCTGGTGGGTTTGGAAAGCCCAAGCCCCCAGGGCAGGGCTGTTGCTGACAGCTGTGTCTTTGCTCACCTGCTCTCTTCGTCCCCCAGTGCTGAGCTCAGGGAGGGACAGGGGGTCCAGGTTGGGGCACAGGGTCCCTGGCACGTCGGCTCTCACATATGGGGCTGGGGCAGCCCCCAGCCTCGCCTGGGTACTGATGGCATCGCTTCTCGGGGCTCCTCAGGATGCTCCTGACTGCGGCTGGGGAAAGGAAAATCAGCAGGGAGGTTATTTCCTAGCCCGTGCCAGGGGGCTTCGGAAGGGACGGACTCAGACAGCTGGCTCTGACAGCACAGCCGTCCCCCATTCCCTGGTCCCTGGGGGGTTCCTGGCCTCTCATTACCATCCCCGCTGCTGCCGGCCATGCTTGCATCGAGCCATGGCACATCCTCACCCTCAGCACTGTTTCCCTTCAGAAGAATAAAGCAGCTCATTAGCTAAATGAGCTTAAGACGTTAAAAAAAAAAAACAAAAACGGCAGGACTCTGAAGTTCTGACACTGTCAGATCAGTGAAGCTTAATGGATTTACAACCAGATATTTCCCCATCAGCAGTGCTAGAGTTTTCAGCTTCAGGCTGGATTTATGTAATATACCTTTTGCTGGGCGATTGCTGGGCAGGGCTGCTTTCACCAGTGAAACTTTGTTTTCTTGGCTACCCTACTATGTTCCTGGTCTAATTTTAGAATTATAAATTGAATTTATACCCAGAAAAGCTGCCTAATCACTCATGGAAAATCTGCAGTGCCAGGAGTATTTTGCAGGCCAGTGTGAAGCTGATCCACTTTGCTGATGTACTGTGCACTTGGCAGATTGGAGAGTTTTTTCTGTGTATTGTTTTTTTTTTTTTTTCTGGGCATTTATTTATTTGTATGACTTAATGTGGCACAGGCTGTCCTAAAATGGAGCCCAGAGCTTGCTCTCCACCGTGCTGGTTTTGCATGTGGGTGTTGGGTAGGGGCTGGCAGATTGCAAAATTACCCCCTGACGGGTGAGACAGGAGGAGCAGCTTTGGCTCTCACCTGGCCAGGGAGGAGGGTTCGGTGCCTTCCTCCACCTTGCACAACCCGAAAATCCTCCCCAAAGCAGGGCAGCTGCTCTGTGCTGCTCCGCCAGCCTGGAGGCTGGTTTGCAGTGAGCCCTTGCTGCAGACACCCTGCCCCAGGGTCGCCTCTGCTGACTTAGGATGGGGATCCCACCTGGGTAGTGCAGAGCTGCAGCGGGGCTACAAGCTCTCTTGAAGGCACTTTGGGTTTGCTGGGGACTGCTGCTGGTTGCAGCCCCCTGAACAAGCTAAACAGGACCAGCAGAGCCAGGGAGATGCTGCCCCTGTTCACATGCGTGCAGACATGCCCCGTTGCAGGGAGAGAACAAGAGCGAATCCTCCAAGGTGAAGAATCTCCAGCCTCAAGTCCCAACCTGCACACCTATTTACTTCAACCCTATAAAGTGTGTTGCCATAATACAGTGCAGCCCTGGCTATCACAAAACCAGCAGCTCAGTTTCTCCCCTGCCACCCTGGCCCTTTGGGGGCAGCTTCTGCTTCTCTAACTGCTATGGCAATCACCAAAACAACGGGGATTTTCTTCCATTACCTTATTTCTGCTTGAGATCCCCTAGCTGGCAGGTGTCCCTGTGTCCCATGGGCACAGGGACATCCCTCCTGCCAGAACAGAGCCTTTGCTGTCCTGGTGTCTCAGGATCACTAAAGCAGGAGAAGTTGGTCCTCTGAATTACCTGAATATACCCAGAAACTGGAGTTTGGCTTTTATGTAGCAGGGTGAGCAGTTAAGGGGTCTACTCTCATACCAAGCTGGGAGGGAGGTTTTGTCCTCCTCTCCAGTTCCTTCAATGAACAGCTCCCTGCTGCTTTGCTGAGGTTTAGCAGTAAACATATGTCCTGCTCCCCACTCGGGGGGGACAACACTCACTTTCGGACCCGCTGGCCATGCCGTGATGCTCCCCAGAGTGCAGTGGGCTTTGGCTGGATCTGTGGGCAGGTCTGTGTGCCCACACGAGGATTCGGAAGATGATTAAAAGTAGCCACTTATCTGCCCGTGCATCTTGGGGTAACCACAGCTTCTATAAACATTACTTAATTAACACCTCAAAATGCTCTGGGAAGTGGGTAATGAAGCATTATCGCATTTTTCAGGTGTTTTAATTGAGAAGCGGTGAGGCTCAGGGAATAGCTCAAGGCCCCATCAGGAGCGGAGGCGTGCGGTCCCTGCCTCCACCCAGTCCAGCCAAAACGCTCTTGCTGCCTCCCCTGTCCCCAAGGCCCTCGGCTGGGGAAAGCGGATGGTAAATACCCTGGGAAGCTCTGATAAATGGCGGTATCACCCCATGCTTCACTTGTGATCCCGTTACACCACACATGGCACCTGGAGAGAATCTCGGTCTCACTGTCTCCTCCTCCACGGCAGAAGACCTCGACAGCAGCATGCCTTGGAGCCCACGCTGCTCCTGACAGATGGAGAATCCACTATTCCTGCTCCTACATAGGCAAGCAGGTCTTGCGTGGGGTAAGGGGTGTGAAGGTCCATCGTAACCATGATCACAGAAACTGGCACCTCTGCTCCTGCTGGGTTAGGGTGTGTGTGGGCATCCTGAATCGAGCTAATGGCCATGCAAATGGAGAGAATAAACCTCTGCCCCCTGGATACAGCGCAGGTAACAAAGTCTTTAACTGCATCAGCTTTTCTCTTCAGCACTATTTAAAAAGGGGGTTATGTACTAGGAAGATTCAGTCCTGCAAAACTCTCCTGGGTTGTTTTGGCTCCACCGGTTGAACCAGGTCAGCTGGGTGGGGGTGGGACGCTCTGTGGCACTTCTCCTCCATGGGAGCTTGCAGGGCCTCAGGGTGCTGGATCTGGCCCTATCCCCATGGCCAGGGCAGTTTAAAGCCACTGTTGGTGCAGGTCCAAAAGCTGAACCAGGTGGCTGGGACACCCTGCCGATGGGGATGCCCCAGCTTTCAGCGGACTGGGAGACCACATCAGGCTTTTATCCACTGATGTAAGGCTGAAGTCTCGGTGGTCGGTAAATACTTCTCTTTTGTAATAACAGGAGCTGCAGGAAAGGCTCTGTTTGCTTTGAAGACCCAGGGCAATGTTGTGTTTGCTGTTATTCTCCCAAACAAGCTCCTCACCCACAGGACACCTGCATAGGACACGGTCCCCTTGGCCATTGGTGGCTGTGAGCTGCTGGGACCACAGTGGTGCCTGGTTTGGGGCAAGGGGAGGTCAGGGGGGCTGCGAGGGGCCCTTTCATTCACCACGCTCATGGCTCCAGTCTAGGACAAGACCTTGTGCCTCGGGTTTCCCCACATATCCCACGTGGCTCTTCTAAGGCAGCGACGGAACAAATCTCTGGATGTTGCTTCTCTGCTTTAAAGGCTCCTTTTGGGCAATTTGAGCAATGACAGGTTTTCAGGCGTCATTCACCTGGGGCATCCCCAGATTAAGCACAAGTGGGGCAGGAAGGGTGGGTGCTTTCTCCTCCTGGCCTCGGCATCTGCTCCTGGTGATGTTTGGGAGCCAGGTTCCCATCACCGAGGTGGTACGGGAACATGCTCATGGTGTTGGGCAGCTGGAACAAATGAGCTGCCTCCAAAAGCCCCAGAAAAGTTTTGACAAAAGATGCCAAGGACTAATTCCACCAAATCTCCATCCTTCAGGAATTCCTGTAGCTCATGTCAAAACAGGTGGGAAGTCCCACTTACCTCCCTGCTTCTGGGGAGGGAAAGTGCCCAATGCCTCTAATTTGGAAGAAAAACCCACCCAGCATGGCTTTGCCTTCCTCACAGCCATACATTAGTCCAGCCAGCTGCAGGCTTGTCTACCAAGCAGAGCTAGTCCACTCCTGAGCACAGCCCCTAACACACCGCATATTTGCAGGCTAGCCAGGACATGTGCACCCTTTCACTGCTCCCAAGTGGATCAAGGGCAAAGCTCAGTGGGAGATGCCATATTTGGGAAATATCTGCTTTTTCAACAGGCTTGCACGGGACCACACTTCCCCACCTTACTGGGTGGATCTCTGCCAGCTTCATCCTGCATCTGATCCAGATCAAGCGGTGACTTGATCCTCTCCAGGGCAGCTCTGCTCCACCTGGGCTTTAGCCCCACGGTGGCATCATGGACAGGTCCTCTCTTACCAACTCAGCCCCACACTGTGCCGTCCAACAAGTGGCACAGCCACAGCCAGGCATTTTTATGGGCTGAGGCATCTCTGCTTGTCCCAAATGGTGGGTGACACACTGGTGTTGGCGACACTTTGCTGCCCAGGCTGGGTTTTGAATCAATACCATGCATCAGTGTCCCATGTCCTCCACCGAAGCTATGGGAGTATCTGTGGTCGTGTCCCCTGTAAGTGCTTTCAGGGCATTCCCCATCATGGGACCATCCCAGCAGAGGGGACAAGGAGCAGGTGATGGGGACAGTCCAACCCACAGCAGCAAAATCCCTGCTCAGGGAGGCAATGTGTGCAGGCATATCCCCCCTGCTGCATCAATCTCGTCATCGCCTCCTTTGACCTGGATTTAAGGTAGGGGAGAGCAGGGAGGGGGATGACAGCCCCCATCAGCATCATACCTCGTGCCTGGGGCTGCCCCTGGAGCTCCGGCGAACTCCAGCATTGCTGAACATTTGCACTGCCTGCAGGAGCATATCTGCCTGCCCTGGGAGGGCACCGGCAGGATGTCCCATGGGGAACGCAATGGGAACAGAGGGTCTGAAGGTGGGAGGGACAGGGGGCCACCTCGCCCAGCTAGCGGGGGTCGCTGCAACTCGACTCCCAGCTGCCACGCAGGGAAAAAGTGTTCTTCCTAGCCCTAGCAATAGAGATGCTGTCAATTTAGGGTGGGAAACCAGGGGTGGGAAAGGAGGGCCACGAGTCCATTGGAAGTTATTTACCGCCGAGCGTGCACGTGGTTTGGCACAGGCCAGTGCTGCGTGAGATGCTGCATGGGAGGTGCATCAGGCACTAAAGGAGGTGATGCCCCCCTGGTGCCGGGCACTAACACCCAGGTGAGCGGTGCTGCCTGCCCGGGATGGGCACTGCTGTCAGCCCACGCGCTCCCACGGTGCATCCCGACGTGGCCATGGACCCGGCTCTGCTCACACCACGGCTGTTGCGCAGCCCAGATGTTTGCTCAGAGAAAGCTTTGATGTCTGTTGCTTCTGGTTCCTGCTCTTTAGATGCAAACGTGACCAGACTCCCCAGTACTCACATAAACCCTGACACCCACAAGCTGCTCTGACCCTAACACAACTATTCCACTTTGCCCGAGCTAGAGCTGGATGCCGTTTCTTTGCATTTCAGATTCCAGTGATATCTCATTACCTTTCATGCTCAAGTGGAAAATGCCAGAGGAGAAGTTTTTGTTAGGGGAGGGGAGAGCCCCGGGGTCCCAGCTGGGCAGTGGCTGCGCAGCCCGGGCTGGCTCAGCTCCGCTCCCTGCCAACCCTGCATGCCCACAGAGGCAGAGCCGCCACTTTGCACCAAGCCATCAACTCCCCAGCTGCTAGAAAAATCCAAATTTCCTCCACTAACTCCAAGAGGGGACAGAAAAACAAGCAAACCCGTGACACAACAACCTCTGCCCGTCAGATGGGAGCTGGAGCAGGCTCTGGCTGCCAGCACCAAGTGACAGCTCTCCCCGGCACACTGCTGCGCGGATTTTGGGCAATTCTCCATGCATGGCTCACACAATCTCCCTTCCCAGCTATGTAACACTCTCCCAGGATGCCAGGGGACAGATAAAAATCAGTGCAGGCACAATACTCACATTGGGGGACTGCCTCTGTATCTCTCTCTCGACTCCTCTGGCTCAGTTAAGTTGTGATCAAGAGACGGTCATCTGGGACACGGGAGACAGGAGTGAGCAGTGTGGGTGAACTTGCACAGACAATAAGCCATAATTTTTTCTTTGCAGTCTGACTGGCTCTACTGGTTTGCATTTCTTTGCCCCAGCAGCAGAAAGGAGGCTCAGCTTAACTAAAGCTGCCCAACAGGTTCTGCTATAATACAAAAAAAGTGGCAAGACCAGTATGGTTCGAACCCAGATAGAGATTTGATTGTTTTCCCATAATTACAGTTCAACCTGTGCTGTTGGTTGAAGTCAATCACATTAGCAAACAGACCCATTTAAATAATTCATCCACCATTAAGATGGGAATTTTTTTGTTTTATGTAACTTGGCTCTTTCTGAGAGGAAGAGAAAAAAGAAAAATCAAATGTGACAGCAGCAGCATCCCACTAAACTAGAATGGCACAGCCTAGAGCACACAACAGCCCCCAGTCCAAACAGCTCGGGATAGGGGAAGGAACATGCCCAAATTGACACAAATGGTGACTTGCAAGTGCAGGATGAAAGCCCGTGGTCCTGGACTGTCTCTTGGGGGCACTCTGTAGCAGCTGGGGATGCTATGGGGACCAGCGGGGAAAGGCTGGATGTCTTGAGTGCTGATCCTGGCTGGCATCCCTGGCTCAGCTCGGGTTGCCTCCTGGCTCCAGCTGCTGACACAAGCAGTTTCCACCCTGAACCGTGGGCTGGTGGAGCCGAAGGCGACATGGACATGTCCTGAGCCTTTGAAGTGCAGCTCTTTCAGCATCCCCCAGGAAAATGCTGGCACTGATTCCCCTGCCCAGGCTAGGCAGGGACAGCCTTCCCCTGCATCGCTGCAGACAGCAGCAGCACGCGGGGGCTGTGAAAGCAAGAGATGCATTTGCTCACCATCAGCATGGCACCAATAAAAAGCAATAAAAAGTTGTTGCCTACGTATCTGAGACCTAGACAGCATGTCCTGCTTGGCCAAGAGCTGCCCGGTGAGCACAGGGCCCTGCTATGCTGGCGCAGCCACCTCTGAGCGCGGCTCTGTGCTCGGGAGGGACGCGTCCGTGTTGCTTCATAGGCCACGTAAGCTGGGGAGGGTGGTTTCCCTGTGATGTTTCCAGGGCCAGTGGACAGGGAGAGCTCCTGCGGAAGGGGATTTGCAGCATCGAAGCTGAGCTCCTCCTCCGAGTCATCCTGTGCAAGGAAGGTACCTCTCCTGTGCTGTACATCCCCAGAGCTCAGTCCCCAGCCATCAGCTCAGACCCTCAGCCAGTGTAAAGTCACATCCATCCACTGGCAGCAATATCACCATGCTGATTTACACCCCAGCTGCTGAGCTGGCTCCTTAAGTAAGCCTAGCATGGTGCTGAGCATCCTTGGCAGGGTTTCCCCACAGCAATCGCGTCGCCCATCTGCAGCTCTGCTGCCAAACAGTGGCTTTGAGCTTTGTTATCCGCGCACGGACAGGTCGGGCAGGCGGGGAGCAGCCGGGGCTCCCAGGAATGCGGCTGCACACCCACGCTATGGAAATGGGCGGCAGGTAAACAAGCAGCCGCTTGGTGAGCAGTGGTCCTCGGCAGACCTGTAGGGACTGTTTGGTGGTTGCTCTGCATGCATGAAATTCCTGGCTCGTTCCTCTGCAAGAGGGACATAGCACAGTGCTAAGGGGGGGTTATTTTCCATCCGAGGCTTCTCACGAGCCATTTGCAGTGGGCAGAGGGAAGCTCTTGGCTTCTTTATTCCCATTCTCTTTCCTTTTGGGCTTTTTGTTTTACTGAGGGATATGGCAATTAGAGATCGATTGCTTGATATGGTCCAGTACCTCAGGCTGGTGTTTGCGGTGGTGGAATTAATGGCAACCACATGGAAGAGAGATCCTTGCTCAGATCAGCCTGGTGATATCATGGGAGCGGCAGTGGGGTAATAGGGAGGCGCGGAGCTTGGGGAGATAACTTGCAGCAGCCAGACCTCCGAGCAGCGGCGATGGGACGTGCGGCATGAGCCACGGGGGCACCACCACCATCTCGCGCCTGCCTCCAACGGTTCAGCTCTATCTGTAGCATCTCCCACAGGGGCATGGCGAAGGGAAACACTGAAACAGTAGCGGCTGCTTGTGGGGAGTGAGGAGACTCCAGGCAGGAGCAGGCTGTCTGGCAGTGTAGTGCTGGTGCACGAGAGGGCAAAACGGACATTTCTGGGAAGCAGAAAGTGATGTACTTTGAAATAATCTCCACCTTGTTTTGCAGGTGTGTACTGCAGATCATGCAGACTGCACACAGGAACCATAGTTACACCAAAGATTGCTCTGCTTCCAGGCTGAAAAGCCAGAAGATCTGGGCAAGACATCCGATTCTTTACAACTGGGAACTTAAATAAAAAGAAAAAAATAATTTCAAGCCCTTTTTGCAGAAGAAAAAAACCTTTACTGCGCAAGACAAGAATGACCTTCAATAGATTTCAACCTATTTGCTGGATGGAAGAGATGTAATTGAAACCACAGAGGGAGCCCTTCGCTCCCAAGACAGGTAGCCCAGCTGCAGTTCTGGGGGGTGTGAGTTGGGCAGCTGCCTGCTCTGGGGGAGCCATCTCTGTCCCCTGCCACAACCCACCTGAGCCAGGCCCCAAACAGCCATTATTCCCAAAGCTGGTTGTTCTTTGCCCAGAGATTTGAAGTCTATATAAATAGGACCCAAGGGGGACAAAAGACCTCTCTCTCCTGCTAACAGAGAAAGCAACCCTCATAGTTTTCCCACCACCTTTTTGTACCAGAGTGCTTGATAACACATTAGAGAAGAACAAGTTAATGGGTCTGAGGGCATCAGCTCAATACATGTAATGGCAAAACTGTTTTGATGGTGAGAAAACCCACCCCCTGAGCTGATTCATACTGATCCCCACCCAAAATCAGGATAAGAGTGAGTAATGCTTTCAGGGAAAGCTGGTCACCACAAATAACATCTATTATGTATGTAGGTTATCCTTCACTCCACGGGTTTCAATAGAATGGGAAAAATTCCCATTTCATGGAATAAAGCACATTACTTATTCCCACTACAGGGGCTACCACAGGGGACTAAAGACACGTGGGGGGATCCTCCCCATGGGCTGGGCTGCAATACCTGAGCAAGATGCAGGGCAGAGCTGGAGATCACAAGCAGGTTCATCTAAGAGCCCAGGTCACCAGGTGAGTTCATGGTGACATGGCCAGAGCTGGAAACCAGCATCCTGCAGCATCACTGGGACAGGGACTGACAGCCCCATGCTGGGCTGAAATGGGCTCCTGGGCCATGGATGTAGGTGGAAGGCCCAGGTGAGGCTGCTCAGGGCTGTTAAAGTCCATTAGTACCCTCAAGGCCCTGACCAAAGCATCCCTACATCATTAGCAATCACTTATAGACACAAGGAATCAGGCAAAGAGGGAGCAAAGCCCAAGGCCTAATTTTAGGGTACATCCATGGTGCCAACTGCAGCACGTGTCAGTGATACTGGAGCCAACGTCACCTGCAGCAGCCTAGGAGCTGGTAGCTCCGCAACATGCACCTCCCCACCTGCTAACATAACTCCATGGGGCCCCATTGCCATTCTGATGAGTATTTTGGGGCCAAATAAAATGAAATAGAAACCCAGGCTGACACAAGCTCCAGGGCGGGATGAGCAGCAGAAGCACCTACTGCTGTTCTTGGTTGCACTTCCCTGATCTGCCCCATGGCACGGCCATCCAGAACAAAGCTTTCCTGCCCATCCTTACTTCCATTTATATACAAGGCAAGGTCACAGTCTCTATCCTCCACCTGCCTTGCCAGCAGCTGTCTTTTTGCAAGAAGCATGGTCCTTATCCCTGTTACAATATAAGTAAATAGTAAATTGGGATTAGGCTGAAATCAGGACCTACCAGTGCAGCTTCAGCGGGGCAGGCAGTGCAATTAAGGACCAGAGCTCCAGATGTCTTTGGTGATCTCAGGTTGGAGATCCAGCATAAAAATGCCCATGTGTGGTTTCTTACCAGCTTCTCTGTTTCACTCTTTTTAACCATCATCTCAGTGCAGATTTAAGAAACATTTTTCCGGGCTTGCAATCCTTGTTGCCTTGTCAGCAGGGCTCTGGCATTTTTGCAGCCATGCTGAGCACAGTTTCTCTGAAGGAAGTGTTAGCTTGTGTCATGTGAACAGGAAATTTTTGGAAATACATCCTCTCCCCTGTTTGAAGGCAAGTGATGTGGGCTCTGCATGCAGAAACCTTTCTGGGAAACAACTGCTCTATCGGCACAGGTTTCCTGGGAGGCAAAGTGAGTTGAACGCAGTTGTCTGTGCCATGTATGAATCCATACTAACAGGGGAATAAAATCTTCCCATGGACTATGCTGGACTTTTTAACTTGGTCCAACAGCTGACCTCCACCCATGGGTCCCTGCCGATAAGCCGAGCGTGCAGGTGAGGTGTGAAACTTCCCCCTTGCTCGGTGCTTCAGTGGGGTTTGTGTTGCCGAGGATAAGCCTGAGGTTGATGTGTCCCCATTTCTGGCTCTGATTGACTGATGTCAGTACCGGACATTCAGTGTAAGCCTGAGGTCACTTCAGAGCTCAATCCTCTTGGGCTTTTCATAAAGCCCCATAAGAGCAAACCCACTGACCAATGCCCAGAGCATTCCACAGCAAGAACAAGCCGATGGGAGCAGCATTACTGGGCTCGTTTCAGTAGGACGCTGCAGAAAGAAATGCAAAAATATAAAGGGGACCCATATAAACTCAACCAGGCAGGTGTTGCAATGAGATAACAAAATTTTCCCAGGTTAAAACCACCCAATCCCGAGGGCCTTGCCATCCCCTCAGCGGGCAGCCTGCGGTCTATGGCAGAGCAGTACTATATAAAAAAAATATATATAAATATATAAATATATATATACCAGGCAGCAGCCACCAGAGGCTGCTCGCCGGCTTCGGAAATGCCGCCGCTGCCTGCAGCTGCCTGCAGCTGCCTGCACAGGACACAGCTCTGGACCTTGCCCAGGGCAGGATCCGTGTGCCCGCAGGCTCTCAGGGAGGTTGTGTGTGTGTGTGTGTGTGTGTGTGTCCCCGGCAGAGCGGGCAGCGCTGGGTGCTGGACCCAAGGGATGGATGCATCATCTCCTGGAAGAGCGGGGCCAGGAGGCTGCCTGTTGCTTTTCCTGCCTTGCAAAGGTGGAAAGGCCCTATAAAAGTGGGATAAGGAGGGGCCCAGCTAAACCAGCTTTTTGCTGGTGCTATAAGTGTTTAAATAACAGTAAATAACAAAGGCATCCTGCCTTCATGCGCTGTCGTTGCACCATTTCATGCTAGATTTGCATGGGGTGGCACTGGGTGACACAGGGTGCAGGCGAGAGGGAGCTGCTTTAACCATGGAGGATGCCCACAGATCTCCTTGGAAATCTGCTTGGAAAAAACTTGCTTTAAGATGTTACCTACCTTAAACTTCCATTACTAAAAGATATAAAAACAGATCAGCTGGGAGAAGGGCGGCCAGTGCAAGCGTGCTGATGGCACAGGCAGAGTAAATTCAGTTTTTACATGGGTTTTCCTCCTGCCATCTGCTCCTGGGGAGTGTAACTCAGCTTCTCTGAGTCACCTCACTGATGTCAAAGCCAGCAGCTACCTGCTTGCAAACCTCCTGTCATAATTAGCAAACTGGAGCAAAATGCATATCCAGGCAGAGGATGAACTTTGAGAAACCTCTAAATATTTAGACCCACAGCAAAGGGTATCACTTCCCAAACCAAAGAGCTTCTGACACAGCCGCACTGCGGGCAGGGAAAGGCTATTTCTGGAAGGGATGTTTGGTGTAAGAATATCAGTGCTTTTTGGGTGGGTCTTTCCTGAATCAAGGGACCCACCTGCATGAGATGCAGCCATGGAGACTACAAGTAAATGGTGATAGCAGATAAATGTGTGGTGCTTACACAGCCCCGCTCTCCAGCAGATCGCTCAGCTTTTTGCTCTGAAGTGGGTAAATATCATTATCGCCCCTTGCAGATGCAGAAGCTGCTAGTTTGAGAGATCAGAGTGACTTGTTCAAGTTAATGGAGCTCACTCATGGCCCCGGAAACTGTACCTGATGCCTTGTGGGAGGACAGCTGTGGTGCTGTGGGGTCCTTCATGCAGCAGACAGATCCAGCCCACAGCCGCTGTTACTCCAGTGACACCAGTGCTGGCAAACATGCTATGCAAAACCAGCAGCACAACTTTAAGTCACAATTGAGGATCCGGCCAATTTTTATCCTTTTCACCTCTCAAAATGGCAATATCTTGACCAGACTTATGCAGAAAGTGGGGAAATTCCTTGCAAAAAATCCTCTTTTCCTTCTCTTTTGACCAGCGCTGCCAGCTCCAGCCCTGGACACACGCTGGTGAGCTGTGCTCACACCCCAGATCTCCTCCCACTGGTTCTGCTTTGCCCTTTAGCTGTAATTTTTCTCTCGACTGGAAGGAGAAGCAGATGAGTCCTTTCCACTCCAACTCAGTTTTCCTTCACCTTCTTGAACCTGAACCATCTGGGTTGCAAATACCCCAGGCGAGCAGCTCTTGCCTTCCAAGGTGCTGCAAATATGCAGGAGAGTACAAAGACATCAGCAAACTGGGTGACAGCTGTTCTCAATGAAGTGCAAAAAGATGATGGAAACATAGCTGTAGATGTCAGGCTTTGGCACAACTTGTTTAGTCAGAAAACATGGTTTAAGTTTTCACGATCCCACCTAAATTCACCTGTTCCTATCGCTGTTGCTTAGATTCTCCCAATAGCCTAATGTATGAATATTTTATACTCTAAAAAAGTAGTCTGGCTCCGTGGATGATGTGGTTTGCAGAGAGCATGGTGCCTGGCTCCATGCTGAGGATGCTGAGGACAGGGCGGGCTGTGCCAGAAGTTATTCCCCTCTCTCCCAGTGAATCAGCGTGTTGAAATAAGCATTTCTTAAACTACAAAAATGCCATCTTTTTGATTCATCCATCTTCATGTGACCCCTCAGCTGGCAGCAGTTCAGCCCAGACTGGAGAAACAAGAATGGGCTGCATGTGCTGGGGTTCACCTCCCCTCCACCTCTGCCTTTCCCTCCTTCTGCAGGGAGGAGATTAATGCAATTAGGGTTTCTTTGACCATTTTCTCACTCACATGAAAATGTGTAGGCAGTGTTCACGGCTAGCTCCCGCCTCCAGGGGATGGAGGATGGCTGGGCAGCCCCTCTTCCAGCCTGTGCTCCCATCCAAGCTGGACCAGGATGCTGATCTTGCCCCATATTAATCTTTTTTTCCCCAGGGAGAGGGGAGCCAGGTCCATTTTCAGCTGGCTCCTGCTCGGCTGAACCAAGGAGGACCCCGCTGTCCTTTGACATGTCTTGGCTCTCTTTTAAGCGGTCACGACCCATAGTTTGAGAAACTTTGCACTTAACAGTCCTTCCTATCTCTTACTCCTCCATCTCTGCTCTGTCTCCTACAATATCCATTTTCCCTTGCCCCTCCCTTCTTCCCTGGCCAAAAAGAAATAAAAAATTAAGTGTGAATTTCAGAGTCAAAGATGCTTTTTGGTTTTTTTAAGCAGACTCTGAGAGGTGAATTCTTGCAGTAAATTATAGTCCCATGAAAATGGCTCCAATTGCACAGAGAGTTTGGCAAATTACAGAAGATGCAAATGTCAATCAAAGAAACTCTGGCAGTAAATATTTTTCACAACTGCTTTGTTAGCAAAGCTTTTCATTGGAAAGGCTCCTGCTCTTGAGAGCTGGGGAAGGATGACATCTTTTTAGTTTTTGGTAGGCTTTAAATGGTTTATCCATAACACACAACTATATAATTTATCCCTCTGTAATTAATTAATCAAGAATATCTCAGTCTTAAAGATAAGAAAACTTATTTTGAACTTCATTTCTGGCACAGATCCTTGGAAAGAAAGATGCTTCATTGCTCTCCTCTTCTTGGCTCTCCTTGATGTATTATCTCCAGCGGGGCAGCACCTGAATATCCAATGTACAAACCCTAAAAATGCCAAAGTTTTTTTTTTTTCTCACTGTGTTTCCATCTTCTCTTCCCCATAATGGAAAACCAGCGGTAAAGTGGTCAGGAAGACATAATTTGGCTGAGACCATCTGAAGTGGAAAGAGTGAATGTCAAACCAGCTGTAGAGCATCCAGTGCCACTAACCCATCACTGGTTTCTCACCAGTCTGCTGTTATCTAATTATTTTCTTTAGAAAAAAACATAGAAAACCTAATTCTTTTGTTTGCAGTGGTGGGTGATCAACTCTTAGGCAAGAAAAAGTAGCTCCCTGCCAAGATAGGCTGCAAAAACCCATAGATGATGTTTCCCATAGCCTCCAAACCCAGAAAGCGAATAAAAGGACTGAAACGAGCACTGCACTTACGTGGACAAATTGCTAAGCTGGTGCTACTGACGTTATGTTCTCCTTCTGGGGCCAAAACCTTTGGAAATGTAAGACTTGCCCTAGGGCCTCATTGCTGATCAGCTGTTTGTGTGGTGTAACACTCGCAGAGTGGTGTACACAGTTGTGCAATGCCACAGCTCGAGCCGTGCGAGCCCATGATTTATGTCCCTTCCTCCTGAGCACAAATAAAAGACAACGTCATCAGATGTATTTGCAAGGACCTCTCCGAAGTTTCCTTCTCCAAGTGCGAAAACTCCTTTGGGGAACGTGATTTATTTGGGCCAACTTCTCCCCTGACCCACGCCAAGAGCCATGTCCAAATCACGACTTTCCAGCCGTGATCTTTGCAAGGTTCCCTTGCCTGGCTTGCTCCTTTGCCTTGACGTGGGAAGATGTTGAGCAGGCGTGCTCGGCACACGAGGGTGGCTGACGGGACAGCTCCTGCAAACCTTCCCTCTCCCCTACCTCTGCCTGCCCTGACTGAGGGGACCAAGCACACCCACCCTAGAGAAACTGCTGCAGCCACGCACTGCCAGGTCCCCCCACAGGAGCCCGGTTCTCATGCAACTCCTTTTGGGAAGTAATTGAGCAAGTTCCTCTCCATCGTCTGGTAAAAGCAACACCCACTCTGCTTTTTGCAGAAGTGAACATGGAAATAAAACCTGAAAGTGAAGGGCTTCGCCGCCTGCCTCCACGCCTGGCCTGGCTGCTCCCAGCCCCATGATTTATGCTTTGATTTGTGAATGCCTTTTCCTGCCAGGTGATCACATGGGCCCTCTCCTGCACATTATTTTTGCATTTGCTTTTGCTTCCCTTGCCTCCTTGCTCCCCCCGCCCCCCCCGCCTCGAAATGGTTTTCATTTTTATTAAAGCAATTTATTCTTGCAGTTGCCAAAGGCTTATCAGGTTCGGCATACGTTCAGACAAGTCGTGCCTGGTGATTTTGGAGGCAGGGGGGTATGTTTGGGGGGGGAAGAAAATGAATGAAAGCAACTCGTAAAGGGCGGCCGAGCGGGGCTGGAGCAAGCATGGCTGGGCTCCAGTGCCAAGATTTCAGCTCCAGGCGAGGGTGGAGGTCAGGAGCAAGACAGCCTGTGTGGAGCTGGGGAGGACCAGAAAAGGGGTAAAGGGGATGGGGAGAGATTTTTACACCCCGTTGAGCTATTTGCAATACGGCCGCTGCCAATCTGGAGCTGTTGGTATTTAAAATGGCACGTAGAGAGGTGTCTCTCCTCCCTCGAAGGTATGTTAATGAGTACCCCATTAAGAAACTCCTTGGAAACTTCAAGGGAAGACAAATCCTCTTGGTTGATGAATTAATTTTCTCCCTTTCCTTGACCCGTCAGCCTGTGCTGCCAGCAACATTCCCATTAGCTTTGGTGGAGTTTGCCAACATTTGCTGAGATCCAAGACCCATAGAAATCCACTGGAGCCTTTCCATGGATCTCAAGGAGCTTCGGGTCAAGTCTTCTGCCTGCGGGATGAGGCTCGGGGTATGCGTGTTGGCTGCCTGCTCGGAGCCTGCCGGTGAGTGATGAGCTGTTGAACAATGTCTTCATCTCTGGGTAGAGCTGGGAGGAGGGATGGGGATGCTAACTGGAACCAGCCTGGAGTGAAGTCATTTGTTTCACCATGCTGCTTCTCCTGAAGGCTCCCAGGGAAGGAAGCGGAGCTCACAGGCGATGATGTCTGCAAAAACCCAGGGCTCTTGTTTCATTGTGTTAAAGCTTCACAGCCCTGGAAGAGCTGCTCAGTCCCCGAGGATGTTACCCACCTCCAAAGATCAACCCACCACATCAATCCCACCACGGCAGACCTCCCACTGCTGCTTTCCTCCAAGCACCGTGGCTCTGCTGGGAAAGGGCTGTGGCAAATGCTGGCAGCACAGGGCAAAGCACGGCCCCCGCGGAGGCTGCCCTGTCCCTGGCCAAAGAGAGTAAAATATCTCCAAACCAACAGTTTTCGAGCGCTCCTTGCGAGGCAGTTAAACACGGATTTTATCAGCGTATGAGAGCTTGCAAAGATAACACTTCAAAGAAAACACATTCTAAATACACCTTTAAAAGCCTTAAAATGTAATTCCATAAATGTTTGTGTTACTCGGGCAAGAGATAAAGCCAAGTGGTATTACTGAATTGCAGTGGGGCCGAATACCTGCAAACTTCACTCGTGTCCCTATCAGATGAATGGTTCACTTATTAATCTATACCTGGATACAGTAGAGCCCTTTCCTTTCTCAATAATCTTTTTCCCCCATCTCTGCATGCCGGTTGCTTTGCTGCTTTGGCAGGACTCAGGTGCGGGTGCAAATCCCAGCAGGAGCGTAGCGGCTGCTTGGGCTCCGGTTTGATGCAGAGACCCCATCCCCCCAGCTTCTCCCCACTCCTGAAGATTAACAGAATAGCAAAGTTGTAGAGAAATAATTAAAGCCAATTCTTCACCAACTTCATTGGTGATGCTGGTCCCTCTGGTTCAGAAGTGGTTGATCCCTTTTTCCTCTGCTGTTGGTGGACCAGGACCATGAGGTCTCCCTGCCCCAAAGGATGGACTGCAGTGGCCTTATTTCAGCATTATAAAAATGCTAGGAGAGATTTGTGGCATCCGAGGACTGCAGAGCTGTGGGGTACAAATATTTGTCTTTTGTGAGTATTAAAGAAATAAAGAAAATCAAAAAGGCAGGACTGAAGCAGTCTGTGCAAAATCCTGAATTTAAATCCTTCACAGCACTGCGGTCAAATGAAAATGACTCACACTAACACACGTCCAGAGAGACTTTGCCCAGCCTGGGGCAGGAGTGAAGGAAATCCCTGAAATCTCTGCTTTTCTATGAGAGAGCCCTGCTCTGCTGTTGCTCCAGCAGCCGGTGACCTTACAGTGGGTATGTGTTTACACAGGATTCCGAGTCTGGGAGGAGACTGATGCAGTTTTCCAATTAATTCCCCTGCAGCTTGTTTAGTCCCTGTGATGCTTATCGGGGAAGATGGCACACTGTTCAACGGGCCAGCGCAGCACGTCATAACAAAACATCACACCAACACCTTTGGAAATATTAAGCCTTGTGAGCATCAACCCCAAAAAGCTATTTTAGGAAGCAAATCTGCCCACGCTGGCACACGTGCAGCCCTCCAGTCATCTGGGCTGGCAGCAGGATTTGGCCATTAGTGGAAGATTTTGTGCCTATTCACCCAATCCGTCCTTGACTTACACTCAGCAGCTTTTCTGAAGCTCAGTATGGGGGGAATCTGGCCAGGGGTCCCAACGCCCATCACCAGCGAGTGGTGGCACATATAAGCCAGGCAAAGGGGCTTGTCTCTGAGGGGCTGCACAGACTCTGAGGTTTTTTTCCTATGTGAAGAGTGGAGATGAGCCCAGAAGTTTTCTGGCAGAGCTTGCCACCCCCACCCACGGGCAGGTCCCCCTGGCGGCACTAATGGCCCGGGAGTGGAAATCGATGGCAGAGCAAAGGCAGCACAAATTGATCCAAACTCTTGACTGATGGACAAAAAATTCCCGGCGTATAATTCAGTGCACTTAGTCTTAAATAATTAACAGTATTCTTAAGGTGCTTTCTTGTTTAAACCCTCACCTGCACCTTTCTCTGTATTGAACCTGTGCAGACCACTTTTCCATCTCTAGCACTTTCTTTCTCCCAGACCAAACCCCTCTGGATTTCTTTGGATGCCAGAAAGCAAGAGTTTGAATATTTGGTTTCGATCCAGAAACACTTCCCTCTCTCTAAGCCAAAGAAAAGGCATTTGCAATTTTTTTGTACCACATAGTGCAGAAAGATGTTTAGAGAAAGGGGAACAAGGGGTAGTCCAGGGTGTGCCACGTCACCGGGACCTTGTCCTATTGGAGCCACCACTAGCACACAACAACCCCAGCAAAGGCCACAGGGAATCAGTTTTCCCCCATAAAACCTCTACAGTCTATAGAGAACCTTGATGACAATATGGTTTGCAGGGACGGTGACTCTCCCCTGCAGAAAGTGGCTCTGAAAGCCCTGCGGCTGAGGGGCGGCAGCTGGGAGCTGCCTGCCCGGTGGGCTGGGAGATCAAAATCAGGAGTCAACAAAGATGAAGAATGGCAGAGGGAGAAATCTGTGTTTTCTCTCAAGGAGATGTTTTCTCTCCTTTATCTAGTGCACAAGCTATCTAGGCTGTGTGTACGTTTAGCTGTCAGTGCCTGGGATGCTTAACATATTCCCTTCTGCTCAGCATCTGAGGGAAAACCCAGAAAAGGCAATGGCTGCAGCAGCACCATCAGCAGCTCAAGAGCTTTAGAGAGCCAGGGTGGTAAGCACCCATCCTTCTCCAAAAGTCCCTTTTGAAGCCAAATTCTGCACTTGCCCAACGCCTCCTCTGGCTCCTGGTGCTCAGGATGAGTCCCCAGTGTGTGGGGCTGACAGATCAGTGCCCTGGCTTGGTAAAGTTAAGTTACTAATGGTAAATAAAGGCTTAATCATTTGTGTAATCTTTCCTAATTACCAAAGAAAAGCAACTAGTCTGAGCCCACCCAGGGGCTCTGGTGTCAAACACTTCTCCCCATGGTGATTGATGCTGGGTCCCCAAAATTCAAACTGATAGGAGCGTGTTGAGTGAACGCTGATGGCTAGGAGAAGGCACCCTGGAGGGTACACATCAATCCTGGGCTTTATTTTCAGCCCATGGCTGTGAGTGGTTTCTACCAGAGCGGTCAATCATGCTTGCTGGGACTGTCTACTCGTGAGAAGAAAACACATTAAAATACCACCCCTATGGTATTTGCATGTAAAACAAGACTGTCTGTGGCTGTGGGTGACTCGCTCTTGGGTGTAGCTTCAGGGGAAGGGGCTAGGTACATCCCTAAGGCACGTTGGCCTTTTTCCCAAGTCTGGCAGCATCCATGGGATGCTCCAGCTGGATGGAGATCCCACTACAGCAGGGACACAAGGGGTCCCCCATGGGTTACGTGACCACATCAACAGCTGCTCTTACAATGCAATATCAGGAATGCAAAGGACCACCACAAAGGGTTAACTAATTAGGAATTAATGACCCATTTTGACTGGGTTACAGAGCAGAGAGATGCCTAAGATGGTAGCTGGAAGGGCTAGACGTGGCTCTACTTGCGGAAAACTCCTTCTAACACCACCCCAGCCTCCGCTGCTGAACAGCCAAACCGCTGGCAAATGTCCCCTGCCCACACCAGCCGGCAGGGCTTCACTCCTCTCATGCTGCTGGAGGCTTTTGGGCAGAGCTCAGGCAAAGGTCCCTGTGTGTTTTGGCATTCAGGGCTCCTAGCCCTTCTCTTACCACTGTATTTGATTCAGACCATTGAACCAGGGTGTCTGTGGTAGGATGGGTGGAAACCACTAGACCAGAGAGTAAATGACCATGGATTTCCTGAAACCCCTGCTAATGAGGAAAACACAATACCTCCTGTTTGCAGAGGCAAACGGGATGTTCTCAGAGGCAGACCCAAAGGGGAAAGCCAGCAGGGCTGGTCACAGACTGTCTGGAGCCGTATTTACACTTTTCAGGCTTCGAAAGTAACATGGCTTGTACAGGACTCGCTCCACCTCATCCCAAATGCAATAAGAAGAACATGTTTTCCAAAATGCCAGTCCTAGGAAGTGATGGTCCTCTTCCTTCTGGCCAGGATACCCAGTTTTATTGCAAAGAAGCTACTTTTTCTTTCATTTCACCTGGCTGTTATATGCTTTTCTTCCTACAAGCGTTAAGTACTATCCACCAGTGCTGCCCAGGTTTTCAGGTCTCTGTGTCCATTCAGTCCTCAGTGGAAACGAGGGAGATATTTCTTTAGTTGTGTGACATCTTTGCAGCATGAATTGCCTCACGTTTTACAACACTCACTTGCAGTCTGCTGTGCACGCATGCTAGCACTGATAATTTTTTGGCTAACGGTGGTATTAAATCATCAAATAAAAACTAATGAAGGAGAGAGCCAGAAGATGTGATGATGATGAGGGGGAGGAATTCATAGTAGTAGAGGGGGGCAGCCATCATCCAGGCAGGGCTGCTGGATTTATGCATGTGTTAATTAACATTTTGATTCATTAAGCATGGCTCATTGTAGGGATTTGTTGATGAGAAGGCAATTTCAGAGCTGGTGCCAAGCGGAAGGAAGTTTCTCCAGGTCCCATCCTGCCCTCGTTGTGCTGGTGTAGGATAGAAGTGGCTCTTAATCCTAAACGCAAATAAAAAGAGAGTGTAAACGGAGCATGTTTGAGGGGGCAAAGCAAGAGCAGAGGCACTTGCCCCTGGCAGCCCATCGTCTGGCCGGAGCAAATGCATGAACAAGGCTCCCTGCCCATGTCAAGTCTTCTGGGGAGTTGCAATGGTTAAGAGAACTTGCTGAAATCCAGCATCTGGATCCCCCAGCCTTCATTTATATATATGGAAAACACTGTACATCTCCTGGATGGCATTACATGGCATAAAGAGGTTACTGTTATAGAGATAGGGATGGCCACATTACTCATGTGCAGCCAAGTGCTGAATCATCTGGGTCACCTTATGAGATGTCATCTATACTTGTCAGATATATTTTACAGAAGGAATATTTCCAGGATGTTTTAGAAAGCACTAATATCATTTATATGTATTGCTTCTTTTATCCCTTTGCATAAAAAGACAGGTGTATTTTTTTGCTGTGAATCCAGCCACCCAGGACTTGTAAAGAGAGACGAGTTATAGCTCAAACATTTCAGAAATCCTAAAATGCACCTGCAGTTGTTTCCTCACCCATCACCACACTGTTATGTTAAGCTTCAACATCCTGGGACTTCCTGAGGACTCCAAGTAAGCATTGCATGTCCTCTCTCCATGCCCTCCTAGAAATTAATAACTACTATTAAGAAGGTGGACCAGCTTCTCCATGGGTGGAAATCAGCCCAGCACCAGTCCAAGACACCAAGCCTTGCTATCGTACACCAGCAGAAGACCTGGCCCTAAGCTCTAGACTAGGAAATACTGATCCAAGAACCAGAGGGACATGAATGATTTTTCTTGAGGAACTTCAGTATCTTCTCCTCTGGCTCTTAGAGTAGGAATTACAGGGACTCATAAACATGGAAAATAACCTGACTAATTCTATCTGAACATCAAGAAGTGAGGGGGTCAAAATCAGAGACTGATACTTATTGTGTCCAGTCTGTTTTGCCCCGTGCCTGATGCTCAGCTTTTTTACTGATACTGCTTTTTCTTCAGAAAGAAAACCAGCCAAGTTGCTCTGCTGGCTCACTGTACTTTTAAGAAGTGCCTTTGGCCTCCTGAGAATGCATCAAAATTTTGATGCTTAGCAGAAAATAAAAATATTTGCACTCAGTTCATTTATAGAGCTGCACATAAAATGCTCCCCCTCAGGGCATATCCAAGGAAAAGACTAGAAATAAAATATAAATTCTAAACAGCAGTAAAATGTTTATCGCTTTGGGGGTTATGAGTGTTCAGCTTTTATTACTAAGAAAATCAATTTACTGAACTTGGGTTTACTGCAAAATCACAAAAGTGAAAACCTGAATTAATTCGGCATCCGCAGCTTTGCTGCTTCTCCCTTCCCATGCCCAGAAGAGATGTGTCCCACAAAGCCCCGGTCCCTGCCTCTTCCCCACCATGGCTCCTCTATTGATGACAGCCAAGCCACCCTCCGTGGCTGAGAGCCTACCTGGGGTCTGTCTTGCTGGACCTCTCCGAGGAGACCAAGAGTCCAGCCTGAAAAAACAAACTCTGAAAAAAAGAGGAAATGGCCCATTTCCTCCGCCAGGATTTTTGGTTGTGTTTATGACCCTGTTGTGGCCTGTGGTTTGGGATGGGGATGCAGGATACGGCTGAGAAAAGGGGCTGCTAAAAGCAGCATGAGTGTGAAAACCACTCATGTGAACTCCACCATAGTGGAACTGAATTATTTTCTGAAAAGTGCAAATCTGCATGTTCAAAATAATATTAGGATGTTGTAATAGTGATTCAAATGGTCAAAATAATAAAAAAATGGAAAAGCAGGCGCGTAGAAGTCACTTCACTGTGGCTGGGTATCATTCAGTGCAACCAAACCGCCCAGTGAATCCACTCCTCTACTTTCATTTCTGGAATTTTTAAGGCTAAAATCAATGCATATTTTAACAGGGCTAGTGGAAAGTGGCACAAAGAGTTTGGCCAAGGAGTTTCAGGCTTGCTGTCCCTTAGCAGTGGCCCAGAGGAGGCCCACAGCCAGGCTGCCATGACAGTAAAACTTTACAAATCCTTCACAGTCCAGCACATTCACCCCCTGGAGTCCCAGTTCTCAGTAAATGCAAATATTTCATATAAAGAGAATTTCAGCCCTGCTGATAATTTCTGGAAAAATGGTAGCAGAAAACCCATCTTTAAAAAAAAAAAAAAAGAAAGAAAAATATTGAAAGAGGGTTAAGTCAGCTCTACAAATAGTCAAAGCAAATGTTTCAGGAGCAATGAGGAGGATGAAAGCCACCGAACCGAGGGAGTCAGCAAATAGCTGGGGATAACAGTGAATTCCAGGAAGCAGAGGCGCAGCTCGGGAGAACGTGTTTGGGGTGGGAGGGTGAAACTCCTACCCAATATTAATAGGTTTGGCCCACTCTCTCCGTGCTGAAACATGGTCAGGAACACACGAAAACAAGGTGTGTAGGAAGGAGGGGCTGCAAAGCCTGGGGTGCTGGCCAGGCTGGGGACCGGGATGCCACACCAGCTGGGTCCCTGCAACCTGTCAGCACCCTGACCACCCTGGGGTTTGCACAGGGGAGTTTCTCTTTGGGTACAGGAGACCCGGGAGGTGGCACACACACATTTCCTCTTTTGGCCCCCCCCCCCAAAAAGAGAGTGTGGTGCCCAGATTTTTGGGATGTGGGGGGATGTCTGTCTGAGGTGGCCAGCCAGCTGCCCCAAGCGCGGTCCCTGGCTCCTCATTTGGGCAGGCCTTGTAGAAATGAGGTGCTTCTGGAGTGAGCCTTGGCATCTCCAAGCAGAGAGCCAGCAGTGCTTGCCAGGACCGCAGATTGATGTGGGACCTGTGGATAGGGCAATGTAAACAGCCATGGTTCTGTGCACAGCGTCTGGCCCTGCCGCCTTGCTGCCAGCTGGCCGAGCGCTGTCAGGCATCCCCAAAATAACAGCAAGGGCCAGGGACCACTGGGCCCATCTCCTTGGGAGCACATGGGCTGGAAGATGTGGGCACAGGGGAGGTTTGGACATGCAGTGCTGGCACTGGTGATGGGTTAATTTTTTTAAACCCCATTTTGCCCGTGCAGTGATGCTCCCATCCCATGGCTAGCAGCATCCCTCAGCCTTTTAGGGCCATGCAGCACAAAGAGCCTCTGCATTGCACTTTTTAAAACAGCACAGTTTGCTTCCATCCTTGCTAAGGGCATGGTACCCGCAAGATAGCCTGGATGGCTGTGAAGGGGATGCCGTCCCCTGGCACGCTCTGGCAGAGTCAACATGACCCACTCCAGATGCGGATGGGACTTCTGCCTTTTCCCTTACACCTCGACACCCCTCCAGTAGTCCCACCCCGGCTGAATTTTTCAGCTCTTGCACCAAGGCAGCCCCTCAAGCTTTATCTATCTGTCTTGCAAAAGATGGAAAGTGCTTTACAATTTTTTCCAGAGGTCATCTGATAACCCTGTCAGGCTTAATTGTGCCATAATCAAATCCCCCCCTGGTGCAGGGCGGGATGAATCAATCGCGAGCAAACACTGCTGACAGACCCCACCGACATGAAAGGTGTGAGCTCACAAATAATTTATTAAAAATATGTGTGATGGAGAGGATTCGTTTTCATTTCCTAAAAAAAAAAAAAGGTTTTCTTGGCTTGCAAGGGAGTAAACAAGAAATGGAGGGAGAGGCATTAAACTGCAATGAATCACAGAGGAAGGGCGGGTGGGGTGCAGGAGGACAGGCTGTGCTGTCTCCACGGCGGGCGCTCGGCCCTGGGCATCGTGTCATGCTCGGGAACCCGGGGACCCTTCTCCCCTCACAGGGTGGCTGGAGGAGGCACCCGCTGGGGGTGCATGGCCACGCTGGGGGCTGGGGCAACACCTTCTCCTGGAGGTACAGTAATGGGGACATTGGGTTTTTTCAGCTGTTCCCCGCCCCCCCACACCCCCAAGCTAATAGCTCCAGGTTTTGGGCCGTGGTGTCCTGCCCACTCTGCGCAGAGCAAAGCTCTGCCTGTACTTTCCAGGACAGTTAGTTGCCTGTCTTTAATTCACAAAGCAGTTACTTCTTGGCATAGCGTTCAGCACAAACCCACTTGGCTGATGCCTATTTTTCCAAGAAGAGGAGCTGTCCCTGTCACCTCCAACATGCCAGATAATAGATCAGTGATGGAAACCTGTAACTACACCCCGACACCCTTCCCTTGGGTGCCCTGAACTGCGTGCCACAACACAGAGGCACAAACCACCCATAAAGCCATCATAAACCCATCACCAAGGGGCAATTCCCCCTGCGGATCCGCTGCCGGGCAGATGCGCAGGGCTGGGGGAAATATGGGGCGGCTCCGAGCATTGTTGGGTGACTTTCCAGGGATCGCATCCTGCTCCGAAGACTTTGCTGTGATGCTGTCTGTGTGAGCAGGACCAAAAAGACTCGATTGAAAGTTAGTTGTTAGAGCAGTGTTAGTCTTGCCTAGGAAAATCCAAAGCCCCTTGAATTCTCTGCGCTGGATTTATATTCCAACAAAGCAGACTCCCCTCACAAAAACAAATCCTGGTGAAATGACACACATGAGCAGGATTTAAGTCATAAAGGAGCTGAGTTTTGCATCACCCGAATAACCTTTGGTTGGCATCACTGGGAAGAGAAAAGGCACGTGTGAAAAATAACCTGAATTTTCCCCCAGACTCAGGCTGTTTTTCCCTGGAGAGGTTCAGGACCCCGCCGATGAGCATTTCCCTCTCTACAAAACTGAACCCTGACACTCCTGTGTGACAACTCTCCACCTCTTTGCAAATGGCCAACACAGTCTAAGAGGCGATGCTGATCTTGATTCAGCGTCGTTTGGACAATTCTCCCAGGGATGCTGATGCAGGTTCCCTGGGCAGGACCTGTGGTTCCAGCACCAGCACTGCTGCTGTGATGGGAAGCATGTAGAGGTGCTCCTTTTGGCTCTGCAGTGCTCAGAGCACATATATTGCAGGTCCTACACAAATAACCCCTCTGCCATAGGCTGATAGAAGAAGGGGGACAGCTTTCTTTGCTGATACCACCACGCCAACCCACTGCAGTGTGAGCTATGTCCCGATTTCCAAACTCTTTTGACCATTGACATGTGAGTATTTATCAGCAAAGTTTTCACGGTAAATACCCCTATTAATCCAGCTTTCCAAGCCAACAAGGATCCCATAATAAATATCCCTATTAATCAACCTTTCAAGCTACTGATTTCCAAAAAGGAAATTATTGATTATATGTAGATTATTTAATAGACTTCCCCAGCGTGAACTGAAGCCACTAGCCACTTGCTGTTCCCTCAAGCCATGATGATAACCACAGTAACACCAACCCGCCTCTATTTTTTCCCCATACAACTTTTGCAGAAGTGCCATCAGACTGACCTCATTTCCTACGAGATCGGGAGAGCCCCGCAGAAGCAGTTCACATTAAATATGGGAAATGACTGCCACCTCCAGCCCTCCGCCTGCTACTGGAACCAGCAGCTCCCAGCCCTCCTTGGGTGATTCAGGGAACCTGGAAACTTGTTTTACTGCTTGCTTGTACCGAAGATATAAACAGTGGGGCTCGGAGAGGAGAAACACGAGATGGCAATTAGCCCAGAGCTATTAGCTGTGCCGGAATATCATATACTCCAAGCTTCCTTGATCCACTGGAATTTATATGACTGTTAATGGAGACTGTAAATTGCTGTCAGTGGGGATAACTTGATCCATGTTTTTTTGGAGAGGTGGAGGGACGGGGGGGTGAAGAGGAAGAGGGGAAGGTGCCCTGAGATGGACATGAGGAGCTGTACAAGAGCTTTAAGGCACTGCTGTCTACTGGCATATAACAGATAATAAAAATATGGTTTAATTTAGAATGTAAGGGTATGGTGTCAAAATAAAATGTCTCAAGGACAAGCAGGGAACATAAAAAAGTCATAGCCCATGCTGTGAGCATCAGCTGCACATCATAAAGATACATTAATGGTATATTTCTTTAAAAGAAATTTTCATACTTGGGGGTTTTATGAGAAATAAGAGTTTAAAATATTGAAAGTGGAAATTTTATGATTGGAGGGGAAAAAATGTTCAGATGAAGGTGACAGGAATGGCAAGAGGGCAGAAGTAAAGCGCTGGTACCTTTGGTGGTGCCAGCAGTGACCGAGGGCAGTGACCCTGCTGTGCTGAGCTGGGGGTCCCCACCAACCCAGCACGTGAATCCTTCCCTCTACCCATTCTGCATCCACAGAAACCAGTGGGGTTTTTTAATAAATGTGAACAAAATCAGGCCCCAGAGGTCAGAGATATAGGCACAAAGCAATGTTGCATTGTAAAAGAACAGGGAAGAAAAGCTATTTAAACCAAATCCACTTGTGTGCCAATGGTCAAAAATAAAATCAATGAAAGAAACAACACTTTGCTGTCAAATTCAAATGTTACAGACCAAAGCAATTAATCTGGGTGCAAATCGTTCCTTTTTGATTCTGGGCTTGGAGAAATGTCCTAGGAAAAGCTCTCAGCATCAGAGCATCTTTGCAGAACTGATGGTTTAAAGCCACAGAACAAAGACCTGAGTCTGTGGCCGGTCTTCCTGGGTTCATCTGGACTCAGGAATAATAGAGACACCCACGAGTACATTTTTATCAGAGGAAAAAAGCATTTTAACTCAATGAGTAAAATATCCCTTCTTATTGTTCCACTTCTCTGTCAGCTGCTGGGAAGAATAACTTGGCATTTTCTTCCCGTCCTGCTGCTAAACTCACAGGTTTCAAGGGAAAACTCACAAAACCAAGGAATTTCTAAAATCTGATCTCCCATATGCAACCATTGATGGCAAGCAGCTGTTGGTGGTCACTGCTTGTAGGGATGGTTCTACTATATATTTCACTGGCATTAACATCCAGGGTTCCTGAACGGCATCAGGGCACTGGGATGCTCCTGAGCCAGCTTGCAATCATTTGCTGATTTAATACTTGTCTTCCAGCTATTTATCTGCACCTCTTCTGATTCCTTAAAGATGAAGAGGTTTTGCAGCAGAGCAGTAAGGTCCAAAAAGGATGCACATTGCTTGCACAGATTGTATTGGGTGTCTCATGTTTGGAGGATGCTGCCTGCCCAGCTTCAGCCGAACACAAAGGACCATGTAGAGAGAGAGTTTGGCTGCACGGTCAGCTGCCAGCACACCCCCAGGCTGGAAATTACAGCTCTGGAGAAAGAAGGACTCAAATTTCATCCAAACCTGTTAGAAAGACATTTTTTTCCCCAAATATAGAGCCAAATTTGCAATATCTTGGACACCATAAATATTAATGCGGAATATATTAGTCTTGTGCAGTGTAACTATTTGTGATGCATGAATATTAATGCTCTGCATCTGAAATCTCTGTCAGGACACTCACCGTCCATCAACAAACCTTCATTGCTCACAAGAAGAGATCTCTCCCTCCCTGGATTTAAAACCTATACTCAATCCAATTGTGCAAAAATTGCAATTGTGAGCACTGCTCTAGCAAACTTTTTAGGAAGCATGTCCTTAAAATAAATAAAAACCCTGTTCTCTCTGTCTCCCAACGCCATAAGAGCCTACCTGGACACCATTTTAGGCAACTGGACTGTCCACAAGGCTGAAGGTGGCATCGTTCTTCCCCGTGGTCCATAAAACGTGCCTACCGTTGTTAGGCTGCTCGGACCCTTGTGTGGTCCATTATATTTTATGCTGGTTTCCTAAACATTCACAGTTAAATAAACTATGATAACACTTCATAAACATTTTTCTAACATGCAGAATGTTTGACATGAATTTCAGCTATTTTAAAACTAATAAACAATTGTCAATCGGATGTCGGAGACTAAGCAGAAGCCACAACTGTTCTTATGGAACATCAAAGGCATAATAAATATCTGATTTTAAGCGAGGCTTTTGTACTTTTGCATACGAGTCTCTGTAAGAGCACGGAGGGACAAGCGCTGGGATTGTGTGTTATTGTCTGCCATGCTCAGGGTTTCAACTGAGAAATATGAGGCGTTACACTTCATAGGATCAGACTGCACTTAAGAAATCTCCTGGTATTTGGGGAAAAAAAAAAAAAAAGCCAAGAAGATGTCAGGCTCCCGCTCTGCCTGCTGCAGATGCACTTTTTTCTCCCAGGTGAAAGGCACCTTGCGGAGCTGTTTGCAGCCTCCCTCACTCTGCCATCCCTCTGGCATCGCCCCTGGGGTGAGCATGTCCCACAGCCCTGCCCGGTCCCCACGCCGGCAGAAAATCAGGCAGCCTGAGGCTGAGGAGCTGCCTTTAGGACATGGGTCACTGGGGAGCCATGCAACGAGTCTGGCCTGACTTACAGGGAAGTGGTGGTGGCCCAAAGGGTGCAACCTCCTTCCTGCACCCATCTCTCCCAAGCTGCTACGTGTCTGCAAGCAAGAGCAGGGTAGGGGACCAATGGCACTGTGAAGGCTGCACAACTCCTTCCCCACAGAGCATCTCCAGAGGGTTTTGCATTGCTGTAATATCAGAGCACAGGCAGGGTCCCTCAGCATTTGGGACAGTGCCACTGGGCAGGGATGGGAGCACAGGAGCAGGGCCCCAAGCACTCGCAGCTCCTCCCCAGTGCAGGACCAGCCCTTTGATCATGCCCCACTGGGTGGGAAGAGGAGGCAGCTCAGAAAAATATTTGTCAAGAGAAATACAATGTCAGTGGAATATTTTTTTCTGAGGAGTGCCCTGGGTTGGAAAAAAAAAAAAGCTAATTTAGAATAACAGCTCATTTAGCAAGAGATAGTCTGTCGCCTTTAATCTATTGTTCGCGACATCCCAACTGGTTAAAGGTTTCCCGGCCCAACAATAAGGGCTTGTGAGCTTCGGAGAGGAAACTACCACCGCTTAATATTTATCTCTGGGCACATACATCAGGAAGGAGTCACCCGCGGGAGCAGAGCTATCAGGCCCATGTTCATCTCTCCTGTGCCATGAAGGATGTGCAATTCCAGACAAGATGAAAGTTGTCCCCCGGTTTGGGATGATGAATGGTGGCCAGTTGGGGGAGGACCACTGGGATAATTGCGCTGCTTTATAGAACTAGAGCCTTTTGGAACCAAATCTAAAGGAAAGTTGTAGAGTCTCAGGGCCAGATGCATTAAAAGCTCTGTTTTTTGTCATGACACAGGACAGAAGCACTGGAGAAGTCCTTTAAAGCCATTCGCGAGGCTCACGGGAGTTTGGGATGCTCTTGCACAGCTGCTATGGAGCCGGAGGTCCCCAGTATTGGGCTGCTCCTGTGCCCTTAACAGCTCTGCCTCCCTGGAGCCCCTCTGCCCTTACAAACACCCACTCAGTAAAACCCCAGAGGTCCGCAAGATGAGAAACCAGGAGGGTACGAAGCTGTTGAGCAGCTCTCCCACCCTTCCCCAGTGCTTTCTGTGGGCTCCCAGGTGTGCTGCCCAGGGGAAACGGCGGCAGGGACCTGCCACAGCCTCCACTGGCTGGACACTGCTCCTCTCCGCCTGGCAAAACCCCCTCTAAATTCACACCTTGATCCGTGCCGCCTGTGCAGATGCGCAGTGCTGCAGCTCAGGCTTTGCTTTAGTCCCTTCTGCCCTCGGATGTCACTTCTGGCCAGCACAGCCCTGCCTCTCACGTCTGTGCTGCCGCCTTCCCCCTGCACCAGAGCTGCAGGAAGGTTTTCAGCTGCCCCGCTTCGCCCCTCCTGCCCCGGCTGGCTGGGATGGGGCCGGCACCCAGTTTTTCCCACCGGCAGGAAAAGGCTGGTGAGCCCCACCGGAGCCAGTCTGGCTGCTTTCGGACGAGCCGGGCGCTGGGGCAGATAAGTAAACTCTTGCAGCTCTGACATAAATTACTTTAGTCCTTGACAGCAGGACACTGACCAGGGTCGCCTGATAAGAGAGGGAAAGCCTTGCATGTCTCTCAGTCCCACTCAGATATTTCACAATAAATGTCACTGGGAAAGAATAGACACTTCTGTACCCATTAGGCAGCTGCATGTTCCTGTCACCTTGAGGAGAAGGGACGCATTGTCAGAGCTGTCGGAGCAGGCAGGAACCAGCTGTTAATCTGCTCTGACATCCTTTTTCACAGAACAAGTGTGAACGGGGCACTGCAAAAAGCCAGTGGAAAGTTGATTAAAAATAGGCCCTCAATGAGCACCTATGGGGTCTGTCACTGCACCACCGATGGGGACCATTGGCCAGAGGACCAGCATGGAGGCACCACCTCCTCCTGGTTTCAGCTCCGTCACTCTCTGCAGTCCCCTCCTGCCCGTGCCTCAGTTTCCCCTCAGCAGGGGTCACATCACCCGAGGGCAGGACATCTCCCTTCACTTCTGCTGGTGGCAAAGTACATCTTGCTTTGAAAGGACCGTGGATCACCCAGATCCTCCTTCAGAGCTGAGTGTTTTGGACTAGGGCTGGTTGCTCGTGTCCAGGTGGCACGGTTGCAAAGTTGATTGTCAAAAGATGACCTGCATGGACCAACACTGCTTCTTCTGGATGGGTCCTGGCAGATGTAACAGTGATACCTAAGGATGCCACCAGCTCCAGCTGGGCACCCTGACCCTCTGCCAGCCATTACCCATGGAAACCTGCCTATGCCTTCAGCGTCAGTGCCCAGCTCCCTCCACCACCCTGGCTGAGGAGCTCCTGCTCCTTACAGACCCTCTTGCACAGCAGCTCTCATTACAGGGGCTGCCCACACTGATGCAAGTGATGTGGTACAGTGATGCTGGTAATGGGTATCTGGGGAGTCAAATGTGCCCCATGGAGAGCTCTGAACTGAAGCTCCTGGTGTGTCCACCTGGGAGAGGACCTGGGAATTGCTGTGGCTTCATTGCAGGCAGGCGAGAGACCTGGAGCCTGGGCAGGGAGCAGTGTGCCTGCTCTTCCACAGGTGCCCTGGAGAAAGTGGGATGCGAGGCTGAAGACATATTACATGCTCGTTTCAGACTCTGGCTTCAAATTATTTCCCAAATGAAAAATCCCTGCCTCCACCCCCTCTCCTTAGTGACGTTATTGACCAATGTACAGATTTCTGTAGTGGAAACAGGTTTGATTTTTGTCCTGACGGGTAAGATCGCTGCAGACCCATTCCTGGTCTTGCAACTTGTTGCTTACAGCAAGACTTTGCTGGCCCAGCTTTTGCTCCGTGTAAATCACCTGTATACCAGATCCTTTGTCTATTCTTGGATCCCTGTGTCCAGCAGAACTTCAGGGCTTTGCTACACGGTCTTTTAGCTGCAGGTCCCTTTTATTACTTCAGATATTAGGAAATCTTGGGTGGAAGACATCTGCTTAGTGTCTAATGCTTTTAGGATACTCATTAAAGGGATATTTTCCCCTGTTATCTCATGTCTGATCTCCGGAGGAGGATGCTGGTCACTGTGGCTGCAGGCTGCCATGTCTCGCCAGGACCCCACCATGGCATGGGCTGTGCCCCCAAAGCCCCACACACCCCTGGGGACCTGGCCTTGGCTCCTGTCCGGGTAGGAAAGGTCTGGCCAACACCACGAGCTGAAAGCTCCCTCACAACCCCATGTTCAATATTTGATTTTGCTCCACTGTTTAGCCTTTTAATGTGGTTCTGCTTATTTTTACAGGTTTCCCAATCTGCCCCCTTCCCAGATTGTTTATATTTTTGGAAAGCCTTCTGTTTAGTGCCTCTAATACCCCTGAAGTCCTTTAGCTGCATTGGTCTTCCCTTACCCGCTCCTCTGCTAAGACTTAACTGGGATTTGTTTCAATACTAATCTCTCCAACTGTTTATTAAACCACCTCCTGATTTATCTGCAAAAGATTTTTCTTTAAGTTATAAAATTTCAATCAAAATTCCTTTGGGCATTTCGCATTCCCCTGTTACGATCAGTAAATCCTATTTGTTCTCGGCGTGACCCTCCTTGGCTCACAGCCCGGGCTTGGCCCCGGCATGGCTGGAGGAGGAGGCGGTGCAGCAGAGAGCGCGGATGCACGCTGCAATCGAGAAGCTCCAGTTGCCCCCCGCCCCAGCAACCTCCCACCTCCAGACAAGGAGACTTCTAGAGTTGCTTTGCTAAAACCATTTTTTTCCTTTTCACCTTCAGATTTAGTCGCTAGTGAGGCTTCCCCGTTAGCAAGGGTGAGTTTTCCTTGTTGTTTCATCCCCTCGCACCTAGTTCCAAGCCCATAACATGCTAAATAATTCCTCTTCCACCTTGGTGTTTACATTCTTCAGATACTTTCCGCTGCTTTTCATGTCCCGACTCATTTGGCCCTTTGCTGGGTTATACCCGGCTTCTTTCATCTTTGCCCGGCGGAGCAGCCTCCCATCCCTCGCTCCCTCCAGCCCACCCATCTCAGCAGTGGCAGCACCAGCCAGGCTGCTTTCTCCCCCAGAAAAGACTCATCCACCCATCCCAGTCCTTCCAGGATGAGGTTGGCCCAAAGGATGAGCTCATTCCCTGTGCCTGGATCCCTGTTTTCCAGCAGCTTTCCCAGCCAGCTCACTCCTCTCGGTGTAAATCAGGTGTAGATTGGACCAAGCAGCATTTTATACCCATTTCTACCTCTGTGGGGAATATGACTGTCCAAAATCCTGATTTGAGAGGCAGCCCATGAATGCACATGGCAAAGCTTCATCCTTCCAGACCCAACTGCTCTACCCTATTTCCCACACCACCTCTGCAGCTTTTCCTAGCACCCAGGGCAGCTTTGAGCCAGAGATGAGGACAGAAAATATTTCACCTATCTGGAAAAAAAGTATTTTGTGTTCAGCCCTTCAAACAGCTTTTGGGCTTTATTTACAAGGAGAAGGAAAACCCTTTAATGGTCTGCATACCCAATAATGTCACATCAGGGGTTCAAATCCTTCTGAGGGTTTTACCCTTGATGTCATTTGATTATATATTTACTATAGCAAAGGAATGCCAAGTCAGTAATTGGAATAATACAGCTAAGCGGAGAAGACAAAAACACCTTATTAGTTTAATACACATTATTTTCCCCAAAACACAGCTCCTGACTAAAGTTAGCCAAACAAAACAGTCCACCTACTATACACAGGACACTTCAAAGAGAAAATTAAAAGGGATAAAACTGATATGAGAGGATGAGGAATCCCAGAGGGTCCTTATCAGGATCCCTTTCAGTGGATGTTCCCATGTTTTAGTGGAAAAAAAGAAAAAAAGAAAGGCAACAACAACAAAAAGATCTGGGAGTGCGAGCCTCTGCAGCTGATAGAGGATTTTCCTCTGGCTAGACACAGAGTCTTTAAAAAAGCTGTGGCAGAGTGTGGGATCATTAAACACCTTCAGATTCCTTCCCTGCTGCCAATCATGGCATCAGCAACCGCCCTCTCCGTGGCGTCTGCTGATCCCACTTTGAAAACCTCCCCATTTATCACCGCTGGGAGAGATCCTGCTGAGACCGCTGGAGCCTGCTGCTTGTCAACAGGGCACCTTATCTTCTCCAAACATTTACTTAACCCTTTGTCTGGCAGGCCAGGAACAATGGGAGCCTGGTCGCGGCCCCGCACTGGGGATCCCAGTTCCAGCCTGGCCTTAGGCAGGCGCTGCTGGTCCCTGCCTGGTCATGGGCACTGGCAGTGGGCTGAGCAAAAGGAGGATGCTGAAGACCACCATAGTACCAGCCTCCACCTCCACGGAAAAGGTCACTTGCAACACAGTAGAGCAGAGAATTATTTTTTTAAGTGTTTTCTACCAGGGACAGATGTACAACGAGCTTTTTTAGCTCTGAGCAGGCAATGCAATATGTCATCAGTAATTCAAATAGTCCCCCCAAATCAGCTACAGCAGCCCAGAGTTGGGGCAACTCTATTTGAAGGAATGACAGCACTTTCAGAAGATGTAGCTTTTGCTGTGTAGTGCTCTAAAGATAATTTTAAATTACTTTATCCTCATTACCATTATAAGTGGAAGACTCTGGATGTGTCTTCATTGAATAACTTAGCATTTCAGAACAGGGTTTCTTATAAAAGCAGGCTTTTTTGGAGAACTTTGCTATGATGTAGCAAGTGAACCAGTTGTGGGTTCCCAGTGGAGCTGGGTTAGACACTTGCAACAGGAAAATGAGATCTCAACTCTTGACCTTCAATGCAACAGGATTGAAACCCATGGGCCGGATCCTGGTCCCAGCAGCACAAAGCCTCTGATATGCACCCAGTCCTGCCGTGCCAGCACTTAAAAGACATGAATGGCAGTGATGAGGTACCTGCTGCCAGGAAGGATGCCCACGGGGCCACAGCTGAGAAATCTTGACATTTTTGGCATGAAGAACCTCAAGGCTAAACATCCTCACTTCGTAACAAGCCTTTGGCAGCCCCACAACAGCTGATGGCAGGTACTGAGGCACCGGCCCAGCAACACAGAAGGATAAAAACCTGTAAGGAACCAGAGGACATAGAGATGAGCTCTCTCAGCTCAGTTCTCCCAGTTGTGAACAACCTGCAGCAGCCTGGCTCAGCAGCTGCGCTGAGGACAGTAACAAATGGCCGTGTATTTGAAGCCGAGTTTTAAGTCTTTGTATTGTCGTTGTAATGCTTTGTGTTGTTATCTGTGACAAGAGCCGGGAGTTCACATCTTTATCTAGGAATAAAGACTCACAGATCACGGCAGTGTTTGATGGTATGACAGCCTTGGGAAATCTGGAATATAGTTAGCAACAAACAGCCCTTCCAGCACAGCATGGCAGACCGATGGTCCTTTTTAATCCCAGTCCGGATTAGTAGATTCTCTGAAGTGTTTTAATTAACTGTCCTTCATGTACTTGCTTAGTGGAGTGGGGAATGAGGCTGATATACTCCTATGTTCTTCCTAGTACTTCAGCAAATAATGCAATCCGGGTGGTCTCCCTAAGCCATTTGGAGGGAATGTAGGAAAAGACAAGTAAGAACTTTATGTTTCCAAGTCATATATATGTTATACCCATACTGTCACTTAGTTACACACTTAATTAAGCACATATTCAGAGCCCTGGGGACAGGTTATTGTGTTTTTAGCTCATGTGCCACCTAACGAAGCTTAGGACCCTTTCTAAGGAGAGGGGTTATTTATTCTTCAGTAGTGAGTATTTATACTGAGTGTCAGTGCTGGCAAGGGACTCACGCTGTATTTGTGTGATGTTTGGCAGGCCAGCGTGGCCTTGTGGACACCACACTATTGTTACTGAGATGCAGGCATGGACCTTCAGTAAAGGAAGGAATTCCTTCAAATATAGTTTAGGATGCATCTGTGAAATCCACGTTCTCCCAGCCCATGGGAACAAGAGAGGAACAAGAGTGACATTACCGGCCACTCCCGAGCAGAATTGAGCTTAGATATCTAAAGGCCATCCCTCTAGAACAGGGGACCACAACCAGTCGGTAAGAAATCAGCAATATGGGCAGAGTGTGCCGAGGTCTTCAGGACTTGAGAGTGCACAAGCACAGAGCTCTGGTTGCCTTCTCAAGGGCACCAGCATTTAATCTTCAAACATTGCTTACAGCACAGCAGAGCCCTGGATGGAGTTAGACTGCATCCTGAAATTAAGCAAGTGCTTAAACAGTGTTTAGACCAGCCTGAATTTCACTGAGCTCAATGAAAAGACTGCAGTGGGAGTTAGATCGAACAATATGCATTGAAATTTTCTAGTAAGAACTAAGTCCCTCTACCTAAAGAGGAGCTCTTTTCAGAGCTATGCAGCTACTCGGAGAGCTAACGTGTGGGTCTTAGATCTACAGGAAAGTTTAGCAATGCTTTCATGTTACTTTCCATCTTTTTTTGGACAGTGAAAGTGCCAACTTGCTCCAACTATTAACTAATTTTTCTGAAGACCTGTGACCAAGAGCTAGTGTTTCTTCAGTGCCTCTTCATTTCCACCCCCCCCATAGGCTTGCTCTGCAATTTTGGATAAGTAACACACAAGCTTTCTACTGGTAAAACGGAAACAAGATTCCCTTGTCTTATGTCATGGCTTTTAAAGGATATTGTGATAGGGAGAGAAGTACATAGAAGTAGGTCAAAGGAATGGTGTTATATTTTAAGTGATGTCTGAGAAACAAGCACCCACCTTTATTCACTTGTTAAAAAAGCAAAACAAAAGAAATCCAGGATGTAAGTGGCTCAGATAGCTTTGGATCTAGAAGGGGCTTTTGATGAGGAAGGAAAGCAGACTTTGGGTGTAGCTTGTACAACATTTATCCTAAGAAGAGCTATAGGAATGTGACATATATTTAGCCAACATGCCTTGAAATACAGAGGACACTGCTGTGTAACTCATGACTCCCATTTCCTCATGTTTTTAATTGAGAAAGGCTCCCTGAAATTGCCAGACATCTGATGTATTTTACTGCAAGTGAAGATAGTCCTTCTGGCATGGAGCATGCAACCTTTTGTTTTTACAGAGCGTTGCTGGACTGACTGGTGAAGTGGCTGTCATACTGCAGTGGTGTGCCTTCCCTAAGTTAAGTGACATTCCTGTACCCTTGGCAGCAGAAGACATGTTTCTCCTGCGGTGGAAGCGTTCGGAGGAAAACCCCGCGTGCTTTGGCAATGCCAGCTGGGTACCTGGCAAAGATCACTCAACACCACCTGCCCTCGCTCCATCCCACATTGCCTCCGCTATGATAATGGGAGCCTGCAAGCATGCTTCTCCTAATCCCAACAAGGAAAAGTGGAAATACATCAACCTTAAGGGAAGAGAAAGACATCACTTTCCAGATGGAAGAGTTACAGTATCTCCTGTCTGATTTAGGACAGAGGGCATAAATGACAGTTCTAGCTCACCGATGCAAGCAGGGTTGCACAACCATGAAGCACAGGTTTCAACATGAGCAGGGGGGATTAGACACACTGAAGAGAACAGAGCTGCCATTACACATTGAGTTATCACACAGTGGTCCCATCAGTGCAAAGAAGAATTTAACAGCAGCAGTTGAAGATTTTTTTTTCTCCACCCCACCAGTGACTGGCAGCCATTTAGCATTGGCACGGGGCTGACAGCACACCCAGACCTTTGCTGCTGTTCAGCAGATACTGCCGTGGCTTGTTCAGGTAACTTGATTCAGCCACACACCTGAGCTCCAAGTAATAGTGTAAAGATAAGGAAAACACCTTTGGGATCATCAGAAGTACTCATGGGATTTTTGGAGCATGCACATCGAAGCATGCATATCGAAGCCGTAGGTCTACGCTGAGCTCTCCTGCCTTTCCGTGGATCTGGCTCTGCCGGAGCAGCAACCTGCCTGCACAGAGACCAAAACGTTACTGGTTATGTGATGGCTGACAAGTCTCTGATGCTGTAGCATGGCATGCCTACACAGGTAAACTTTGACTCCTCTAGTGGAAATATTGTTTAGGAAGAGAGGACTAGTCTGAAAATGCCTCCTGTGTTCCTCTTCCAGGCATTGAACAGAGTAAGTTTTTTTTCCCACTTGAGCTATTTTTGTTTAACTTAAAGAAGGATTACTATCAGGAGGAAAAAGCGATAGTATTGTTTTTCTTCTGCAGCTTGCAGAATGTAATCTCATCTTTAGACTTTCATGTCAGAACAGACATACCTGCACCAAGCCCACCAAATTGAGAACTGGTTTTTGCATCACCCTCTTCAGACCCCTTTTGCCCTAGCTGTGCCCAGAGCAGTAAGTTGTTCTTGTGGTACCAATGCCAGGTAACAAGCTGACTGCTGTGTAAGCATCGCAAGTCTGACTCCAGCTCGTTGGGTCTGAGACACGAATAGAGTTGAATAAGAGACATTAAGCCCATGAAACATCAATTAGGACACCATGGGACTTTGCCAATCAGTAATTGGCTGTTAGAGACCAGATGCAGACTTGATCAAGTCTGTGCATCTGCACGAGTGCTTCCTCACTGTCTGCTAGCTGGCCGTTAACATGGCTTTGAGAGGAGAATTGATGAGAGCCCTGTGATTATATTTTACCTACCAAAAAACCCCACATTATGAACTTAATTTAATGGAAGATGATTATGAAGCAAGAGGAAACAAAATGAGATACCTGACTGTCATCAGGAGCCACAGGAAAGGCTCGAATAGAAATAATCCCTTGAAAATGCTCAGCTGTTACGACAGCAAAGCTGGTTTTTAGGTAATAAAGCAGCCACAACTGCCTGCATTACCTAATAATCCCATATACAGATAAATAGTTGCAGGTGAAGCTGAGCAGGTGGGCTCTTCTGGGTCACGTCCTGCCAAACTTGAGCACAGAAACCCTGTAAGTGGTATGTCCTCATCAGTGATGTGGGAAGAGGAGCAGAGAGATCTCAGATCCAAGCCTCACTGAAGGAGGGAGATTTCAAGCCTCTCCAATGATGAATGAAGCACCTCTGGCAGAAGCCAAGATTACTTCAGACCCTGAAGCTACATCCCTGAGACAACATAGTATTTAACACAGACGGTGTCTGCAGGGGCCCCAGACAGGAGCAGGTCCATGGCTCTCATTTGTCCTGGACTTGCTTGGACTTTCAACCTCATTTGCTGCATGCCAGGAGAGCAGCAAGTACTTGCACAGGGGTAAATGCTGCATCATTGAGGGTGGCTGCTGCTTACCTGTGCCCACCTGGGACCAGCAGTGCCTTCAGGGACTTTGTCCACCAGCACCCAAGCACCCAAATAACCTCCCTTATATAGCCCCGCAGCTCCAGCCAGGGCTGAGGGACATCCTTCTTGCTCTTAAAGAGGCAATACCCAGATCTGGCCCATCCTCATTGAAATAGTCTTTGTTAGAGGGAGATGATTGCAAAGGAAAACTTTAGGCAATGGCTGATAGATGTGCTACAGCTGGGGGTGGATGGGGGTAATGCTCACCTCTCAGTTGGGCCACATAGCATTGATGGAGCATCCTCTGCTCTACGTAGGGAAGTGCAGAATGAATATTTTATGCATAATTAGTCATTTTTCATTCATTGTCACTTCTATGAAGTGGCTCCAATCTGCAAAGACTTTAGCTTGGAAGGGTGTAAAAAAATATTCAACATCCTATGCTTTCAAGCCTTTAACATTTTTCCAGCTACTTTTCCCAGTCCTTACTCACATTGTTCCTCTACCTGTCATGGTCTTCTTTTAGGCATTATGTTGTTATCTATTACTTTAATCCCAAAATGGTGAGGGAGTGCTACATGGAAAAAAAAAAAAAATGGGAAATAGGCCCAGCAAATGGAGTTAAGGAGAGATAGGAAGGAGCCAGGGTCTGTCAGCTCCCCGGGGCCCGGCAGGATGCCTGCAAATGACAGACAGCATTTCCCCAGTATCAGACGAGGCCAAACACATTTCTTGATAAACTAATTAAGTAAATGTGTTGAAACAATGTGAGTGTGACTGGGTGCCTGCTCCTCTATGTGCACTGGCTGGGGCTGCTCCTGGGGCAGGAGGCAGCCCTGTGGCTGCTGAGGGGTGTACGGTGGGGGGTAAAGCATTCTTCCAGGGGGATGGGACTGAATAAAGTGCAATCTGGGAGTCAGTTATGACCAGGATGCCCGTTGTCACTGCTCAGTGGGGAATCTCCAGCGCCTGCTCAAGGGAAGCTCTGTGGGTGCCCATTCCTGTGGCCGTTGTCCACTGTGTTGAGTAAGGGTCAGTTTTGGGGGTTTTCCTGACATAAAGTGGGAGTGCTGAGGTGGGCTGTGGTGCAGTCCCTGTTAGCTGGAGTATAGAATCATAGAATTATAGAATAATTTGGGTTGGAAGGGACTTTTAAAGGGCATCTAGTCCAACCCCACTGCAATGAGCAGGGACATCTTCAACTGGATCAGGTTGCTCAGAGCCCCATCCAACCTGGCATTGAAAGTTTCCAGGAATGGGGCATCTACCACCCCTCTGGGCAACTTGTGCCAGTGTTTCACCACCCTCCTTGTAAAAAAATTCTTCCTTAAATCTAGACTGAATCTACAGTCTTTTAGTTTAAAACTATTACCCCTTGTCTTATCACAACAAGCCCTACCAAAAAGTCTGTCCCCATCTTTCTTATAAGCCCCCTTTAGGTACTGGAAGGCTACTATAAGGTGTCCCCAAAGCCTTCTCTTCTCCAGGCTGAAGAACCCCAACTCTCTCAGGTTGCCGTCATAGGAGAGGTGTTCATTTCAGGTGTTCTGATCATCTCAGTGTGCCTCCTCTGGACTCATTCCAACAGGCCCATGTCCTTCTCATGTTGGAGGCCCCAGAGCTGAACACAATACTGCAGGTGGGGTCTCATGAGAGGGAAGCAGAGGGGAGAATCACCTCCCTCAACCTGCTGGTCACGGTCCTCTTGATGCAGCCCAGGATACTGTTGAATTTCTGGGCTGCAAGCGCACATGGCTGGGTCATGGCCAGCTTTTCATCCGCCATTGTTAGCCCATGGAAGCAGCCATGTGCTGGGGACTCAGCCCCAGTGTGATACTTCCAACCCACGAGGGAGACATGAGGTTTTGTGGGTGAGGCTGGCAGGTGAATAAGGGCTGCCAGGCTGGACCAGTTGAGCATTGGCACTGGGAGCACTGGAGGACATGGTGCAGGGAGCTTTGGGCAATAGCTCGGGGTAAAACCAGCTGCACGTATTATTTAGTCACAGTACTGGTGCTGCTGGGATTGCTGGTGAGACCAAAGAGGAGGATGGTGGTGGTACCCTGGAGAGGAAAGAAGCCCAGTGCATCCATCACCTGCTTTACGGGATGAGCTGGGAGGCAGCTTCCCTGGGGTACCCTGAGCTCATGCCTTTGTCCATCAGTTCGATGCCATGCGTATAGCCTTCCTCCTCAGCTCACACATCCACACTGGACCATGACTGTTGTGCATTTGTGCCTCTAGATCTTCTATTTCTTCATCCACACAAGAAGCACCACTGAGTTCAGCACAAAGTCCCTGATATTTTTTGCCTTTATATTTTTCCTGCAGCCAGAAATAGAAAGCAGAGTCTCAGGAGAGTGGTGCCAGGGCTGCAGAGACAGCGGCTGCTCTCTGCCCAGGCTGGGGACTCCCTTCCTTCACCCGCTCAGGGCCAGACCCCTGGCAGCAGCAAAAAGAAGTATTCCCCTCCCGCATGCTTGCTTGCAGGATGAAAGATTACATCCTATTCTTCCTTCTCCTCCCTCTCAGTCCTCCACTGCCTTCCAAACATGATGTCGGGCCACGCGTATCCTGAGCACCGTTCGCTCAGACACGACAACCTGGACTTGACCCCTGAGGTTCTGGCTCCACCGAGTCTTCCTGGACATTTCGGGCAGCAGGAACCTTTGTCAGTGCCGGTGATGGATGGGTTCAGTGGGAGAGAGGCCTACAGACAAAAAGTCTTGCAAACACAGCAACAGGCAAAAATAAAATAGACCCTGAACAGCAGCAGCTTGTTATGAGCAGAGCTCATGGTTCACAGCCACAAAGAGCCGTCCCTCCTTGGGGCCACTTGGTTGTCACTATCCTTTCTGCAGCCCATGCTGTAGATGGCGAGCTTTTTCTCTTGCCCAGATGTATGTTGGCTTTCAGGCTTTCCCACCCTTCAGCTTAACTATCAATAGCTGGAAGGAAAGCAAATAACAGCAAACGTTTCTCTAGTGTGTTAAGAAGCAGAGGTGTGGGCTTTCCAGGTGGAGGGAGTGCCATCACAGACACAATAAATGCCTGAGGCCACATCTCTGTTTATTCATGACCGAGCTCCCAGGAAAGCAGATGGTCTATGATGGTATCTCCAACTAAATGTTTTGATCAGTCTGGCTGGATTGGTAGATGACTTCATTATATTGTACAGGGTCAAGACAACTTCTGGGCAGGATCCATCTCTTCAGGACCGTACTACCTGCAAGATGTCACCCCAGCCATGACATAGAGGTGCTCTGGCATCCCTGCCCAGTGTCCACACCTCACAGCTGCCAGTACACCCTGAGTTGGGGGTTCGCACTGCAGGAACCCCTGCTGAGAGACATCCTGAGGACCAGTCTCAGAGACATTAGACTCTTGACGCCTCTGCAGTGTCTGGGCAGCCACCGCAGCCAGAAGAGGAAATGAGGGCAGAAGAGAGAGGATCTGACCTTGTGTTTTTGCCTCCTTTTTCAGATTAAGCCATTTCCTTATAAGAGACACACACCCTGCAGTCCAAATATTAGCCAAGTTTCCATTTCAGGCAATGCCATCATCAGCAAACTCGATCCCAGCGTGCGTTTGTACCCACTCTCCATTTCAAGACATTTTAACATTGAAACTCTATTCATTTTTTAAGACCAGTCTTTCATTTGTGTATCCAGGGCAGAAGGCAAGGTCCTCTGAAGCACCAGTGACCTGTGAGCACTGGACTGGGGGAACATCAACTTGGAGGGACAAGTCACAGCAACCCTTTGCTGCTGCCCCAGCTCCATGTGCCAGGACATGAGCAGCACAATGCTGCTTCTGGGGACAGCTGAATTTATGTCCCTCCTTATTCCACCACCAAAGCAGCAACAAGAGCTATGTTGCGCAAACCATTTCCTTCAACCAGGGTGGTCAAGGCTGAAGACTAATCCTTTAGGAATACTGACTCTGACCAAGGAACAGGGGCTGCCATCGGGCAGTGACTGTGTGTGCTCCGAACCCTTGCCCTTATTGCCTGTGCCGCTTATTCACCTGGCGTTTTATGACACATTATGCTAACATACATGAAATTTAATTTCCGGTTATTAACCCACAGAAAGGTATTGCTGTTTTCAGAGAAATCACATTGCTTCCAATTAGCATTGCCCTTTGGTTTATGGTATGTTGTTTTTCTTGAAAACCTTTGAACCAGATTGTACACCAGCAGAAGGGCATTCTGGGGCTGTTAATAAAGATTAACTCTTTTGAGCAAATACATGTTCTGATTCATTTGCGAGGATTGCACCATTGCAAAGGAAGGGGATCTCAGGAAATGCTAGACATCTCTTTGCTTTCCCTTCAATTTTCTTCATATATATTTTAATGCTTTCCTGTTCCTGGGGTCCCATTTTCCAGCCTTGCCAAAGGAAATGTCCTTCTTTCCATTGCCACAGCAGGATGGTCATGACAAAGTAAGAGTAGCCTTCAGAAGCTGGACATTTAGCAACGGCCCCGCTTCTGCTAGAGAAAGGCTTTGGGCTGACTTTGTCCAATCCCTCTGTAAAACTTGCATAGAGAAGAGGAAACTTCCCTTCCAAGAGGAGGGAAATGGGGGTTATTGTCACTTAGGAACAGTGATACACAAATCTATTTGGTGTTTTGCTCAGTCTTGATTCTCACTGCCCATCGTTTCCCCATGCTACCATGAAATTTTATGGCTCCAAGTCAGCTTTAGTGTTTCTGCTTGTTGGGTATCATTTATCCACCTCCTTACCTTCAGACTACCGATGTGCAGTACAAATACAAAGGCAAAAGTGTCCTCAATGCATGTATTTTCACTCTGACTGTCTTTCAGCTTACTTTTATTATTACATTACACTTCTATCACGCTGCCAAAGGCTGTAGTCTCCCATGCTCATTTATTTTGTCCTTTCATTGGACCTTCCCCGGTCAAAATATTTAAAACCAAGGGGAAAAAAAAAAAACAACCCCTTAGGAAATTTAGCTTTCATTCCTGACTTTCAGCCAAACACTTCTCTAGACTTCTTGCAGCTCCCATGGGAGAAAAGTGGTTTGCAGTGTGGGTGCTTGTGCTATGCCCCTGAGAGGTGAGGTGCTGGGCTTTTATCTAAGAAGGATGACAATTCAAAATATTTCAATTTTCCTTTAATAAAGCTGTTTGCATGGCCAACACCTGAATTTTATACTTCTCTTATTTAAATGAGGCATGCAGCCTGTCCTGTTGTTCTGCACATAATAACAGTGTGTAGCTCTCATTTTCCAGTCAGATCACTTGAGAAGGACATCGTTGGTGTTTCTGATTAGCTGATAGCAACTTTTCTCTTTGGGCACTATGCCAGTTGAAGAGGCTGTCGAATGTGATCCCACAACTAACAACTGTCACTGCTGCAACCTCTCAAAATGATGCTGGTTGTTTATTAGCTCTTTACCACGCAGGCTATGACTTGATGCTAAGCAATAAACAACAGCTGGTGGATCTGAGCCACCCACCAGTATGTCTTTCATCTAAACTCTTATGATTTCCTCTGGCTCCATTTTTTTTTCCCCTCCTGTTGTGTCTGGGTGGCATGAGGCATAATTTTGCACTTATTGGGTGCTTTCCGCCTTGGTGCTGAGCTCCTGATGCCCATGTAACCCCACAGACACACACAACTCTCCCACCTGTAATTCCAGGACAGATTATGGCAATCCCACCTTCATCCCCATGCTCCAGGGAAACACAGACATGTCCCATCTCTGAAAATTTACTGTTGAGTTCTTGGAGTGCCAACGTATAGACAAGTCCCTTATCTTTAATTTCAAGCAAAAAAAGTGTGAATTAGAGTCATTTGTGAACAGGTTTGACATTTAGGGAGGCAATGTCCATGTGGATCTCATTGCAATTCAGGAGCATCTCACCCCTTTGCAGATGCAAACCCAAGACAAGATCTATGTGCCAGGCAGCCATGGGTCAATATATTCCTTGGCCATGCTCATTCCTTGTGGAAGTGGGTGCTTCGTTCTCTGCCTGCTTGAACAGGCTTGTTTAATCTACTGTCCTGGGCTAGAGCTTCCCCTGAAAGCTGGTCTATAAAGCTAGGAGCCTAAGATCCTGAGTGGGAAATACATTGCACCTACCTGTTTTCAGTATGGCCATATATCCGCAAGGATGTGCAGTGAGCAAAATGGCTGCAACCTTGGTGGGTCTGTGGACATTTATTGTGAAAAGCAGCTGAGGAACAATCAAAGTAATTGCTCTGAGCCGATGTATGTGTTTCTAATGAGTCTTGTTGCAGAGGGACTTATTCAGTGTGTCTGCATTATTTACACAGGGCACCACTATCAGTAAAAGGCCTTATCTTCTCCGTATTTGTTTCTATATCTTTCAGTTTAGCAACTCTCAAATTCAGTGTGGGTTTTTTTTTTTTTTTTCATTTTTATAGCTTGTTTCCTCTTTAGTGATATTATCATGGAGCCAATAAAAGTGCTTTCCTTCTACATCTGGTCAAGGAAAGATTTTGCTGGGTACACGAGTCATATTTCTGAAAATGCCTCCAAGTGAATATAAAAAGCTGTTGGAAGCAATTGAGTTTACTGTTGCCTTATGTACTGTCATTAATTAGGAAATAAAGCAAACTGCATTTTATATCACTTGTAATCAAAATGTTACAGTCTTAATGTGAAGTCTTTCAAGTGCAGAGCCTCAAAACAGGCTCTGTTCTTGATACAGATGAGCAGAGAAGAAAAGGATATGGAGCTTCTTTAAATTTTAAAATTCATGGCCCAAATTTTCAGAGTGACAGCATAAGAAAGGCTGCCAAGCAGCAAGGCAGGATGAGGGCAGCTGCCCCAATGGAGCAGGGAGGCAGGATAACTGCACGTTGTAGCTACCTGGATAACCAGGTGGCCGCTGTGATTTATTACACCACTGCAGCATCTCAGTAACTCTGGTAACTGGCTGAGCTGCAGCTCATAGTCTGGCTCCCATTCTTGGAGCTCACAAAACACCCATCTTAAGCAATCACTCTTTTCCTCTACTTTAAATTAAATTGACATTAATTCTATTTTCATTCAGTTCAGACTTTTCCTGATCCCCTTTCCTGCCTCCCAGTTCAAAACATTGAGCAGGATAAAATATAAATAATAAAAGAAATACAAACAAAACAGTTTAAAAGAAAAAAAGCATTTCATCAGCAACTCCTTTTTTCACAACCTTTAACATTAGGTGGCTTTGTCAAGTCCATTAGGACCATATCTGCACTTTCCGGAGTTCGAATGCTTTCATATATTTGGCTCCATATGAACAAACTGGTGGAGCAAACATATTAGTAGATCATTTGCTATGTACATGATTCAGATACCCAGACATGTACAAAACCCAGGCAGGGATTAACCAAGTCTGACAGCACTGAAGTGACTCCAGTTCTGTGTATGTATAAGCGATAATGAACCAAAGGCCCTGTTTGCCTTCAAATAACACACAAAATGATTAATTAGACGGAGGGCATGAGTAATAATCACAATATTATATGCTCTACCATAATGGAACGCTGCTCTCTTCTTGCTTTGTTCCTCTAATCTCCGAGGAGCAAATATCCACAGGGTGTTACCAACAGAGCTGGAGGCAGATTGCAATTGCTCACAGTTTATAAGCAGCACTTCTTTCCCATTGTGATTTTATACCCTCGGGACATACAGAAAACCTCTTTAGAAAATACACATGGTTGCTAAAGGATTAAAGGGATCTGCAGGAAAAAAAAGCAGCAAAGAGCTCTAGTTGCAGATTACAGACTTGAACATGTTCCCATGAACATGTTCCCATTAAATTCAATGGCAAAGTTTTCTTTGAGTCAAGGTTGGATCATAACTGAATGTTTTATCATCAAGATATTCTTTAGTAAAAATCACATATTTTGTCACAGAGCTAGATACCCCCTCCCCCCCNCATCTACTTCTGATGTAAGGTAAAACTGCTCTTTTGACTATTTACCAAAGCAACTCTTCTGGTAGCAGGGTTTCCACCCTCGGAGATGCTGGTACCAGCTGGGACCCAGGCCCAGGAGCTCACCCCGGGCTGAGTCTCTTGCTCTCAGCCGGAGTCGGCAGAGGGAGCAGCAGCCTTGACTTGCTCACTTCTTGTCCCTCTCAGAAGCAGAGTGGATAGCAGGTTTCCAGCACAAACTGGAGAGCAAAAGGTGAAGTCAGGAGCCACCTTACACACTGCTCCATGGCCCAGAGAGCCAGGCAGCAGCCGCTGCATGATCCTGCTCCCAAACTGTGCTTGCAATCAGAGCCCTGTCCTCCACCCCTCTCCCCTACTTGGCTAAATAGCAAACAGGAGAAGAGGGTAAAACCCCCCCAGTGCCTTTATGATATGATCTGTTCTTGCCCCCCAGCTCCCCTGGGAAGCCCACGCAGTGTGTACAGCCCAGGGATAAGTGTAGAAAGGTGCTGTGATCAACATGGGTTACTGGTTTTGCAATTACACCTACCTCAAGCCAGTTAGCCAGCTAAACAGCCACAATTTTTGTTTTCCTCATTTAAGCAACAAAACCCATTTTTCTGTATTGACTATATATAGTTTTGCCATCCTCCAAGTTTAAAAATATTACAGGCCAATTCCTGTCTTTGCCTATTTTTAGTTGCTATTGTCCACTTTGACGTTTTGGTATACAGTATTGACTTGGATGCGTATGGATCTGGCAGAGGTTTTGAAGGGGTTTTTCAGTAGGAAGTGGCCAGGGAACACAAGCTGTGAAGCATTTCTGCTTTTTAATTCATTAATTAGAATGCCCAAGGGAAGCCAGTGCACTTCCTCAAGTACCACACTATCTTCTCCCCAGGGACCCCTGGGTTTGGAGGGAGCAAGAAGGCAATTGCACTGCCTGCATGGGAACCTGCCCCAGACAATGGAGCTTCCCAGTGCATATTTGGCTTTTTGCTACCATATTTTTCTCCTTCAAATTACTCCCATCTCTCTTTCCTCAAAGATGACTTGGTTTGGAGGGTGTACTTCGCAAGCAGGCCATGTTTAAATGGAAGCAGCATTAAGGTTTTCAGTCCCCAGGCTACTTATGTCTCAGCAACAACAGTTTCTGGTGGAAGTTTTTAACTAGGATTGCAAAAGGGCTTTCTCATTCATTCAGCAAAGTAACCTGTTTCCACCATGACCTCTTGGTCCAACTCTGCCTTTGAAGCACCTCATGTTGGCCATTGATGGATGGTGAAAATGGAGATGTCAGATACCCTCACAGGCTGTACCAAGCACTCGCTTGTGTCAGAAGGACACAAGCAATGAAGAGTGAAGGTGTTCTTCTAGCCTACTCTAGAAACACTACGTGGATAAGCTTGGAAAACTGGTAACTATTTGTGATTTAACTGTCCTTGTAATATTGCAGTAACCTCTAAAATGCAGAGCCAGGCAGCTCTGCCAGTGCTGTTCACAAACATCAGAGTTCCCTTCACCGCTTCTTGACCCAGAGCAACCCATTCCCATCAGGGACTGCCCACCCAGCACCTTACCTGCCCCACAGCCTCTGAAGCACCCTGTACCCCATAGCTGCACTCCTTGCCAGCCCTGACATTTGCACACACGCTCCTGCGACCAACCTCGGCAAAGTTGGAGTCTGATGCAGAAGGGAAAGTATTCCCTTCACTTGACATAACTACGTGTTAAAATGAAACAGGCTTGTACAGGGAAAAAACCTCACCCTTATCAGTGTGACATTGTGGAGTCCCACGATCATAATCCAATATTAGTGTGTGATAGGGATCCTGCTGGTGGTGCAGCCCGTGCCGGGGGAGAGATTGGACCTTGCGAGTGACCTCTGCCTACCTCGCAGGTCTGCCTTCACCTGCCGCATAAGCCCCAGTACATCCTCACTCAGACACGGGTATTTCTGACTTTGGGAAGGGAGAGGAAGGTCTGGAACCTTTCCTCCTTAGTCACTGCCCTTATGCAAAGTGCTCTGTAAGAGGAACCATCCAGCAGGAATAGCCAGCTCTATCTGGGTCTCCTTCATGCCCCCAAAGCTTCCCAAGCTTACGGCAGGAAGGACTGTGGGAAACGGGGAGAGCTCTGTGCTGGGGAGAGGCAGCAGAGCTGAAGAGGAGGTTGGATGCAAATCAGTGCTTCTTCCCATCAGTCTGTTCTCCAGATCTGGCCCTCTCCTCTGCCCTAGAGGCCACAAGCTCATTTGGGTTCCTGCTCTTTATCTTACCCTTGCTCAATTACTCCAGTTTTCAAGGACCTCACCTTTTTAATGCAGTAATCACCGGAGATGTGGAAGTGCTATTATCTGCATTTTATTCTGCTAACACCCATGTCCCCCGCAGCACAGGGCAGTGGCTCTGGGGGCACAGCTCAGCCCCACTGCTCCCCTTTTTGGGTGCAGAAGGAGGCGTGGGGAAACAGGCAACTTTGCCCCCAACAGGCAGGTTCTAGGACAGCTCTGAGCCACAGCTGGATTCATCCCTCCAAACCTAACATCCAAAATCAGCAGTGCGGTCATCTGAGGCTCCATCTTGAGTCACTGGACTCATGTGATCCAACTGCCCTCCTCACCCGTGGAGATAACAGACTGCTTTTTAAAGCACAGGCTGAGATGTAATAGCATGAAACAAGAAGCTGAATCTTTAAGGAAAAAAAATAAATCAAATATTTCAAGGCTAATAAAAATATCATAAGAACCCATTGAACTGGAATAAACCAGAGTGGTTTTGCACTGGCACAAGCTTTTTACCCCCCGAATAATCCATTCAGGGGTAATACCCACACCTGCTGCCCACTGCCCAGGCTCCAGGTGACAGCAGTCCTTGGCTCAAACGTTATTGCGTGAAGCAGAGTTTGGCCCATGGCCCTGCTGGACAGGGATGCTGGACAGAAGCAGGAAGATTTTCATGGTCACTCTCTCCTCTGAGCATGGCATAGCTTTGCCGAGGAGTATGGAGCTGAAGGCCAGCAAGCTTCCACATCCAACTGGGACTCACGAGAGCAAACCTTGTTCCCTCATCCCGCAATCAAATCCCAGTCAACAGGACCCAAAGGGACTTGGAAACCTTTCCTCTTTTCGTAAATAAAGTGATTATGTCAAAGAGTTATGCTTGGATGTGAACTTCAGAAGCTCTGTGCCAAATGATGAGCTTAGGAGCATTAAAGCCACGTGCTCTGCAGGGAGGGCTGCAGCCAAGTCCCGCTGGCACCCTGGCACGTGCCAAGCCTCCCGCAAAGCCCTGCCCATGGCTGGCAGGGCCAGACCAGCCACATGTGCCTTTCTTATTTATCATCCTATAATCTCTCTGGCTCAAGGAAGGACATTTAACAGGTCAATCACATTCCCATTTCTGTAGTGATTCATTAGTGTGGTGGAATGAGATCCTTGGAGAAACCCTCTTAAAGGAAAGGGGAGGAGAAACAGGCTGGGGAGTCTGCAAGGTTAATTCACTGGGGAATTGCTTTATTTTTTTAATCCAAGGCAAATTCAATCATGCTTGCCAACTATTTTAAGGCAAAAACAATTACCCCCGGTGCTAACACACTGCAGAGACAAGCATAACTAGGGACTGACCTGAGTTATACCCCTAAACCCAAACCAGGTTTAAGTTTTTCCAAACCAGGGGCAGGAGAAACAGGACAGCAAATGGCACTGCTCACCCAGGCAGCCACATACTGCTTCCCCCAGCTGTGAGATCGAAACCTAATATTAAAGTTTAGCAAGACAGTGGTTAGACAATACTAGAAACCCTCCTTTTCCTTTATACCCACTTGTAGCTCCGCCTGTACTAGATAACCACATCAAAACAGCAGCACGGGCAGCAGCTTGTTTATTTGCACCCCATACCAGATCAATGGGAGGCACATGAGCTCCTGAAAGCACGTTTGTCCCTGCCCTACAAGCATCCCTGGCCCAGACTTCAGCAAAAGCCACACGTGGCTGCTGAGAGCATCCATTTATAACCGAGACAGCGGAGATCCTACTCAGCACTACGGAAAGGCTCTTTACGTCATAAATTGTATTTAAAGGTTCTTTCAAGAAGACAAGCAAATTTAAGAGGGCAGTTAGCTTCTGGCACTTAGATGCATAACTTTATTTGAGTATTCAATTTCCTCCTTCATTCATAAAGTAAACATCTGAGTTATCTGAAAGTGACTGTATACTTATGCAGTGTTTTCTTAAAAGAGTCAATAGGAGCAAGGCGACATAAAATGCTTCAGAGAGCATGACACAGGAAAACACAAGCCTTTAAATTATACACATTCAGGAAACGGTTGAATTCAGCATTTTAGATGGAAAGGTTAAAATGTTTGTGCTGAATTGTATTAAATCTTTCACCAGTAAATCCTGTAGGAAGCAGAACATTTGAAGGAGCCTACTTATTCCCAGTGTCTAGGAAAGACTCCCAGAGTTTCAAAGGAAAACATCCATTAATCTCGTTGGACAAGTGCAATCTAATAAAAGCTGTTGTTAAATTAAGGCAACTTTGTTATTAAGTGTTTTCCAAATTTAGTCTATTTTTGCCCCCCAACAAAATCCCTTTTTATTCTGAAATGGAATTTTATCCTTTGTTGCCTTTCAGCCTGAAATGATCTTTTTTAGGAAGACTGCTGTACAGAGGATTGGAAGTCCACCTACTAGAGAATAGTTTTATTTACTCCACATCTGCCTTTACAGGATTTTTATATAGATAGATGAGGTTCTGGTTTGGACATCACCTTAGTGATATAAATATCCTACTGACCTTTACACAGTGAGAGAGGCCCCTGTTGCTTTGGGAGCACAGAATCCCAGCAGCAGCCATGCTCTGGTCCCAGGGAGGACAGCACGGTGCTGGCAGGGATGGCCAGGACTCCTTGAGAGCAGCTCAACTCTGCTCCAGGATGGGTTTGCAGATTCAGGTCCGTCAGCAGGACTATCCCATGCCCACTGGCTGACCCCAGCAGTGGTTGCATTTCTCAAACACAATCCGGACTTTATTATTTAGATTGTTTTCACTCCAATTCCATGACAAAATCCTGAGTCAAGAAACCAGGGCCATTCTTGCTACTGACCTCCTGCTGGACCTTCGGCCAGTCACTTTGCGTCATTGCATCTCAGCTCCATCGCTGACAAAGTGTGGATGCGACAGATGACCTCTTACATGAAGATGACTGCAGAAAGCACCCTCACCACCACAGGGTTAAAGGTGGGGAACCAAGCTTGAAAGTCTGATAGAGATTAAACATTTTACCAATGTTTTACCAAAAATCCCTCTGGGGAAGGAAATCAACTGACAACAGGACAGCATATTCACAGCCTCTTTCCAAATTAGAACTGAATTAATAATTTCAGTCGAGGACTGAAAATGCATAGCTAGATTTTTTTTTTTTTTAATGGAATTTAGCACTTCTGGAGTCTGGAGTCTGGAGAGTCTGAGGATTTGAAGCATTGAAACCTGTGAGCTTCTCTGTGGTCAATTCAGACTTGGCTGGGAAGGGAAATTCTCAGCTTTCTTACAAAACAAACTAAAAGCAAAACAAGCCACTTTTCCTGGTGAGACTTTCATTCAATTCTGCAGACTCAGGAAGCTCACGAGATAAGCCTCCACTCCAAGGATACACTTTGAGCTGGCTGAAGCCTAGTCCCGAGCTGGCAATTAGCAGGAATGCAGCATGCTTAATGAATTAACACACTTGGGCAGCCTGACTCAGTATGGAAAAATAACCTAAACATTTGCGGTGTTTTCTGCATCCCAATTGTGCACCTCAAAAAAAGGCATCAGTGATAACAAAAAGCATGTTGGTCTTCCAAGAAGCCTCCTGAGGAAGTCCCCAGATTTCCTGGTTCTGAGTAGAACTGAGAAATCATAGGGATTTCTCCCTGCCTTTTTTTTTTTTCACTCCTAGTTTTGGATCTCAGTGGGAAATTCAGAAGCACTCAAATACCAAGTTAAAAAAGCTTATAGACCTCAAATCAGATTCTGGTTTTGTTTAGATTTGGTTTCTGATGAAGAGATAAGTAGATTCCTATTCTATCCAAACCAATTTCCTACTAATTACAGACTGATCCCTAGCCTGCTTTTCTTTGAAAAATCAAAACTGAATTTAATTACAAGAGTAGAAGACAGCTATTTTAACTGGAAAACATGGATGCTATTGTGGTTTTATTGTTGGCTTTTGCCTCCTGCAAATGCAAGAGGGCTTGGTTGCCATTTATTCAGGCTGCCTTTAAAAAACAAAAGAAACTCCATCCCCAGTGACCTTGCTCAGCAGGCTCCAGATGTAACTGATTTTGTGGTTATGTTACAAGCCCCATTGACACCACTGTGACTAAAATGATTGGTGATGCATGAACCAAGCCAAAACGGAAAAGTAAGACAGAAAATGAAAAGTCAAGAGGCATCTTCACATCAGAGCAACCGTAGGCTTCAAAAAGTTTTCCTTAAACCACTCTGTGCAAGCACAGAGACCTCCTGAAACCCGGAGCTCCCAAGGAGGAAAAGTGCCAACATCTCAAACCAGCTAGTGGTGTCTCCAATCTGCCCTAGCTGTCATCCCCCCAGATTGTACAAGGCAATTGTCTGTAACTTTGTTTTAGACATAGGTACAAATTTCCAGGGGTAGGAGAGAAGGGCAGGCCAAGTGCTCCCTCCTCATGAGCACCCCAGGGTGCTGCTCATGCTCTCCCAACCATGTGACTTCAAGGTAATGGGGTAGATGTGGCTCTTCTCTCCCCAGATTTATTGCCATTAACTCTGCAAAGGTAACACCGGCTCTGAAATGGGGGTGCCCATGGCACCCCACACAGTAGGGGAAGGAAGCAACATGAGGACCAGTTCTGCATCTTTGTCTAAAGATAAGGGCAAGCAGCAATGTCAAAATCAATATCCTCAGAGCAGAGCCCATTGGAGAAGGAGCACTGTTACTAAAACTTGCTGCTCAGAAATGAGTTATCCATTATTAATATTTTAAATTGCTAAATCCTTTCTAATCATGTTTTAATATGAGGCAAAGCTGCATGATTTAAAAGCAAAGCTCAAGCCACTGCCAATCACTCCTGGGCATGTAGCAAAGCCTGCCGCAGGAATACTGATGAGACCAACTTCCCTGCCAGGAGACACACTTCTGGAGCAGCTTTGCCTCAGCCTCTTCCAAGAGAAGCTGTGTGGCCGTTTGTGCTTTGGGACTTTCCTGGGAGCCACAGACACTGCAGGTACATTTACCCCAAATGCAGAGCCCAGGGCCAAGCTGGCACACAAGACTCATGCTCATAGATCCTCTTCTGTGGATGCAAGGCTGGATTTAGGAGCAAGCTCTGCCATGTACCAAGAGAGAAACACACCCAGGAACAATATGCCTTTACCCTTGTTTTTTATCATGAGCTTTCTACAGACTCTTGGGGAACTGCAAGATCCTTCTGGCACCTCAGCATGCAGGAGGGATTTTCTCCTGGGGAAAGTCCATTTTGGGGCATGACCTGAAGCACCGCTGCAGCCAGTAACCCAAGCTAAAGACGGTAAGGTCTGGGTTGCTGTTGACTGGGATGAACTTGGTTATGGAGGAATGACAGTCTGTATATATCACTTGTTCCTGTTGAAGGAAGGTGATGGCAACATGTTCAGCTACATCTGAGTGCCAAGTCAATCCCAAATCTTACCTTGTTATTATCTGTATTATTAAATATAGAAATAATATATACATATTATATCTATGATGACATAATAGGTTTTAAATGCTGTAGGACAACAGAAAAGCAAGCTTGCGCCCTTCTAAGGGAATACCCATGGTGCGAGGCTCAACCACCACCATTATTCCTGAACACTCACCGTTAGCCATCACCTTCCATGAAAGTCCTCTGCTCCTGTTTGGTGCTGAGGCATTATTAATCAGGGAGGAAAGATGTCAAGGTAAGGCTCAGCAGCGACAGTCACCCTGAAGTCCCCATCTGTGCTGCCTCACAGTGATGGCTCTGCCAGTGACAGAGAACCATGGCACGGGAATGTGCTCCCACAAAGCAAACAAAGGTTGATCTGAATAAACTGCCTCCCCAAAAGGCCACTGTATGGTGCTCTTTGAGCAGTGGCTTTCCCATTTTACATTTATGCTTACAGATCCCTGTACACACACAGAGTGTCTATTATAGCCTCCATTGCGCCCCGGGGTAAATGATTAACACTGCTGATTCCACCTTGCCACTCGCGTTAGTCCTCCTGCTTGCATACAGAGGGGTGGTGTCTCCAGCACTATTTTCCTATCCTGCTCGCTAAGGCCATATCACTAAAAGCAGCTTAAGTACCCCTCTAGTCAGATGTTACAGCAGGCTCCTGCAGCTAAATGCCTGTCATTTCCATTCATTTCACAAGCCAGAGCTATTCTTCTTTATTACAAGCAAAGAGTGAACAGATGGGAAGAATGATACCGACACCTGAAATAACAGCGACATTAGGGCCCCACTCCACGTCCCGTCTGTGCCCACCTCTCCTTTCCTCCCATTCAGTCTTCTGGGCAGTCCCGCAGGAGGGGCAGTCCCTCGCCTTGCCCTGGAGCTGGGGAAATGTGAGCACAGGTGAGACTGGGACAAGGGCTGGAAGTTTCCACCAGTGCTTGCTTTAAGCCACTTTCTTGGTGGAGGAAAAAATAGTAAGAGGCACTCTTGCTTTACTCTTTTCTTTCCATCCTTTCCCCCATGGGTGCTCTTATTTGCACTCATCCCTGAGATGAGGTCTCTCAAAGCTTTCACAGGCACGAAGCAGCTAGTTTTGCACCCAAGGCAAGACAGACTCTTCTGCTTGAATGGTAACATTTTCTCACTTTCTCCTGTTTTCTTATGGATCATCAGGAAATGTAAACAGCATCCTGTTAATGATGTTAGAGGTTTATATGGGAGACTGATTCAGCACTATTACATTGCACCAGCTGAGGAAAGGGTCCTGGAGGCAGCTCAGACTCCAACATTTTCAAACACCACAATAGTGAAGGTCTACTCTTGGCCACATTTAACACTGCTGTGGAAATGCTGGTTGTAAAATCTTTCTTTAAACTCCAATACTAATGCATTTCTTAACAGCCTGAAAGAACAGGAAAAAAGCTGGTAAATGCTAACAGTCCTAGTGGCACTGTAGACAAAACTGCTTTTTGCCAGGTTTGACCATATAGGCAGTCCACCACTGCTCCTCTTTCCTCTTAAGACCTACTGTATCCACAGCATGTTACATGCGGTGGCACTGTTGGGTAGAAATTTTGCTAAAACATGGGATCTGGGGTTTTCAGAGAAGACAACAGGATATGGGGATAAACTCCCTTTAACAAGAGCCTTTTTGGTATGTGCTGCTTCTCACAAAGCTTTCCCTCGAGAAGGCACTTCCTTGAAAGACAACCACTTTGCCAAAGGTGTTACTGCTCCTCATTAAGTGTCTTTTGGGTTATTCAATGTAAATTTGATGCTGAACAGGAGAGGTTCTTGGAGACACTACCTCCTACCAACCCCTGGCCACAAAGCTTTCTCCAAGAAGGACCACCTGATGTGATGAAAGGGGCAGTGCTGTTTGTTTTCTTCTCCTATGCATACAATGGTGAGATTGAATATTTGGCTCTGGTTTAGCTGCTGCACAAGTAAATAGCCTGGATGTTTAATTACTGCAGCACATTGACCTGGAAAGCAACATGAGTTGTCTTCCTTGCTGATAAACAACCAACTTAGCAATAAAACGCACCGGAGAGGAGCAGGGAAGCAGGGGACAAGGACTGGGAAGTAACAGTGAATTTGCCTCTCTGCACCACCAAGCACTTCCAGAGCAATCAAAAAAACAGCAACGGAGCCCCTACGGCCCCATCAGCCCCTATAGCACTGATGTATCTGGCTCACAGCCTTGCTTTTACTTTCTTTCTAGGAAAAACCTCTTGGGTTCACACAATACTTCACAAACCCACCAAACACCAGGACCAGAAAAGAGAAGTGTGTTGCCCCCATCCTCTTATAACCACGATGGGCATGTTCCTCAGCTGGCATAAATCTGCCTAACCAGTGACTTTGGTGCACAGCTTCACCTGGGGGATCCCTAAAGCCTTTTGAAAGGAAGAGACAAATCTTCCACCACCAGCTGGGTGGTGTTTGCAGTTCAGGCAGAGCTCGGCTGGCAGCTGAGCTGCCACACAAGTTGTGCTGAAGAATTCTCTGTGCAACGCAGAAAAAAAGATGGCTTTCTGTGCTCCAATGTAAAAGTGATACCCCATTAAAGAGTCTGAGGCTTCAGGGCTCCCAGCAGAAATTAAACCACAACTCCTTTTTCCATGCAGAAATCAGAAAGAAACAAACTTTTTTTTTTTTTTTAAAGCAACTGCTTGGGTGAGCAATGATTTTATTGTGCTATTAATATGATCATAAACAAGAACAACATGTGTTTATAGGCTCAAGTGCTTCATTACTCACTCGCTGACTTGGTAAAAATCACCGTGGCATCAGTATAAAGTGCAAACTAGAACAGATCATTGTAGTCATGTTGTAAAATCATCTGGGCATCTGACCTTTGAACAAAGGCGATTGATAGCTCTGAGGCAGCTGTACAACAACAGTAAAGATAATAGTTGTCCGCAAGCCACCAGACCTGTAGGAGAGCAAATACACACCATGCCTGGGAAGAGGAGAGAGCACCAAGAGGACTGGGAAAGGTTTGGGAAAAAGAAGTAAAAGAAGATCACTGAAGTTCATCTGCGAATCAGCCTTGTTTGGGGATGAGGCAGGGGGGGCTGACCCTGGTCTCAGAAGGTGGCAGTGGTGGTGTTAACACAGCCTGGGCAGGGTCTGACCAAAGGCAGCTCCTGCCCGCTGGCTGGAGTCAGGCAGGGCAGGACAGTGGGCACTGTGTGGGAAGCCCATAACCTCCAGATCAGCTGGGGGGTCTGGTTCTCCCAGACCTCAGTTTTGGGTCTGATCTCCTCCATTGCTGCCACCCCAACCATTCAGACTCCTGCAAGCATGCGGGCCGAGCTGGACTGTGCAACTAGGTGCCCAGAAGTTGTAGGAGCAGGATTGAGGATGTAGCATGAGCTGGGAAGACCCAAACTTTCTGGTGTCTTTTGTTCCCACCTATTAGGGCAAATGCTCCTCTTTGCCATGTAATGAGGGGTACAAAGGGGTGTGGACCCCCCTAGGGAAGGTCTTCAAAATGGCAGGTTGGGAACATAATGGCTGGAAGGTGCATGGGTCTCCCTGGATGTGGCTGCTGCAAGGCTGGGACCTGCACAGGGTGCTGGCTCCTCTGGGGGAACAAGGACCAGGAGGAAAGGAAGCCTGCCCTCTTCTGCAGGGCTGTGCAGATGGCATTGCCTCTCCCGTTAGGGCTGACCAGGAGACAGAAGTCTGCAGGGACGGCTCCTGCCTTGGGGATGGGAGCGAAAGATTGGAAGACACCCCCAAGAAATGAAAAACCAGCGTTTGTGGATGATGCCGTCCAGAGAGTGCAGGGAGCGAGCAGGAAGGAAAAATTACACACGTCCCGGTTGTTTCACTTCTTGTCCCTCTGCCTCATTTCGTCAGCCACCAGCCCCTAGAGCATCGTGACGCCCGGTCGACGGTTACCAACAGGCAATAAATAAAACTGCTGGAGCCACTGGTGTCAACATCTTGGCATTGTTTGGGTCTTCTTGTTTGCCTTTAAAATAACTCTCCCCCTCGGGGTCATGCAGACGAAAAAGTGAGGACCCCCTGCCATCGTCCGTAGAAATCATCTTGCCATGACTTGTGTTGCACTGCCTTTTTTTTTTGCCTGCAAAGCTTGGGCTTTGGGGAGCTGCCTGGGAGCGTTACTCATGCTACGCCTAGGGCTCCTGCTCCCTCCTGCCCGCCCGTGTTCCAACACGTCACCTTGGGCGCCTGCATGTGACCTGAGCCAGGGCCACATCACCCGTTTTCCTGACGCCCATAGGCACGGTTTGGGCTGGATTTGGGGATGGTGTCACCCTGTCAACCCCATGCTGCTGGCTTATCTGCTGCATGGCTGTGTCCGGCTCTGTTGCAGATGTTGGCAGGCCAGAGAGCGGAAAAACAAACGGTGGAGACGTGGATCCGCAGTGAGAGCCCGGCCATGCAAACACAGTGTGCCGCTGCCAAGCCCAGCGCTGGAGAGATGCCCAGTGACAGCCCCTGCCCCGGCACTGGAGCTTGGCATGATGCAAGCTGCTAATGAAGCTCTGGAGGCACAAGAAATACTCCACCAAAAACAGTCTTCATCCATGGGCTTTGATAAAAGGGTGGCTTGAACACCCCCATGCCTGCACAGGGCTACGTTGAGGGACCAACCGCTGAGCTACGGTAGCTCCGGAGGGGACTGATGCTCCCCAGTGCCTGGGGCACCTCCCTTCCTCCAGGAAGGGTTGTATGGTGGAAAGCATCATCCTCCATCTCAGCCGAGTTGCAACTTGATGTCAGATTGACTCTCCCTCATCATCTTTAGCCTGTTGTTTATAATAAAAATCAAGCGATCCATCTCTTCTGACAAGAGGAAGAGTTGCTCCAGGAAGCCCTGGACAGGTCAACTTCTATATTAAGGAACTATTACTTGACAGCTTCCTGGCCATAAATAGCCGTTCAGCCAGGCTGGGGGTTTTATTTAGAAATAACAAATAAAGCAAGCCATAGAAGTAGCTTCATGACCTTGCTCCCCCTTCATTTCCTACCCATGTCCCCACCTCGGTATGGTCTTCTCACCCCCAGGCTCCTCAGGAGCTTCAGGGCCCCCTTGCATGTCCCCAGAAAAGCATATCTCCCCATCACCCACCTCCCTGGGGCAGCTCCAAGAAGCTGTAGAGACACACTGTTGCCAGCTTTTGGAAGTGTGATGTGGGTTTTGCATCACTGGTCATCTTTTGCTACAGCTCAGCTCCAAGAAATTATTTTCTGCTTGGCTTTTGTTAAAATAATTAAAAAGGAATGTCTGCCCTGCATGGCTGAAAACTGGAAATCCTCCATTCAAAACATCCCCAAAACTGGATGCAAACAAATATACCTCAAACATATCCTTTATTTTTCAGTCCCTCAAACCTTTCTCTTAACTTTTGGAGGACTAACTTCTGATTTTCTAATGCTCAGAGTTGGCAATATCAAAAACAATCAGGAAATACAAAAGAAAAACAGCATTTCAGTATTCTTTTATTATTGGGAGGTTTTGACCATTTTTGTCATGTGTTTTGCCTAAAATAATAATAAAAAAATCTTTGTTTGGAGCTAGAAAGGGAAGAGCAGTGTGTTTATTTCATGTATGACTCATCAGCTCAGTGTTGATATGCTAAACGCTTCAGAAGCTAACACTCTATAGAGATGATCGTTTTTAATATAAAACAGTAAATGTTTAAAACAACCGTTGCTTTTTTTTTCTCTTTTCTTCCTGTTGTGGCCAATAAACCATAAGGGAGGCCACACAGTTTACATTTTAATAAAATTAAGTTATTTGGTGCCATGTTATTACAGTCTTTATTGGAGAGTGGAATAAATTGCACACAGAGGAGTCATAGGAGGGAGAAATCACTGCGAATAAACATAGATTCTGGGATGCATTTATTTGCTGGTTTCATCTCAAAGGAGGAAGGCTTTCCCCGGGAAAACAGAGGTGGCCCCAGGGCTCCAGCCTCAGGGAGGCAACTCTGGGTTGTTCCGGCCAAGGATGAGCTTTTTGGGGAGCCAGTGCCACAGCAGGGCCATCCCTGCCCCATCCAGCCAGCATTTTCCATGCGCATCCTCCAAGAGAAACCTGTCCTGCAGCCACGGCTTAACACCCTGCAGTCCCGAAGCGCTGGGGCAGCCCGTCCTCCTGCCCGTCGGCCATTTGCAGGGCCAGCCAAAAACGTTGGTCCCGAGGCTTTTCGCTGGAGGTTGGGGGTTTCTAGGCAAGTGCCAGGGCACACCAGGAGTCCTGCCGGAGTGGCACACTCAGCCCGGGCTGCGGGGCCATGGTCGTGGGGGAGAAGGTGTAGTCCTCAGGCTCAAATTTGAACTCGCCGTGGCTGCTGGCCAGCGCCTCGTCTGACTGGCTCTGCGCCTGCCCCGGGGAGGGAAGCAGAAAGTCATTAGAAAGCCTGTTATTAGCCAACAGGTCACTCTCCCCCTTGTCGTAACATGGTGGTAGGACTAGGATGGATTATGAACAGGGTAGGTTATCCCTGATGCTACTGCTGCCCTTCGGAGGAATCTGGAGCCGGGCAGGAAGGGTGCTCCTTCCCCGGCAAGCACAAAGACCAAGCAAGGAGGAGGCATCCTGGGGCCCATCTGCATTTACTTATTGAATAAACATGTCCAGTTTGGAGATCTCTAGGCACGTGTATATTTTTTAAGAGCACAGCACAAATCAGATTTATCAGTTTCAGCCAAAAAACCCCCTCTCCCATACGGTGCCGCTGGCGCCGCGCCAGGCGCTCGGGTGCTGGAGCTGAGCTTTCCCTCCATCCACACATGTCCAGCTTGGGGAGGGCTGAGACCCAGCATAAAGATAGTGCTGGGTCAGAAAATTTTGATGTGCAGGTTGATTTAGAGCCATTTTTTTCCTCTGCCAAGACAAAATAGCAACCCGCCCTGAAGAAATCCTCAGGGCAGAAGCACAGCCTTGCAATCTGGGGTCTCTGACAGCATTACAGCTCTGTGAGCGCTGAGTACCTCAGGGCTATAGAGTGCAGATAACGTATGCCCGGGCAGCCTTTTCTTGGGAGCTACATAAGTTTCCACCCTCAACCGATCCCAGCAACTTGACAGGGTTGTAACTCCCAGGATTTCATGGCAGGAGATGGGAATTAAACCCAGCTCTGTGCCAAAGTCAGTTTGCCAACTGATCGCCTCCATGGCAGCAGAGCTTGGACCTCTCAGTTCACCAGTGCAAGATGGAAGAGCTGATGGGGAATGAACATGCTGGAGCCCTTCCTGGTCTGCAATGTCTTGGCTCACGCTCCCTGCTTTCCTTAGTCCGAGGCAGTCCATCAGGCTGGTGGCCCCCAATGGAATGAACTAGTTGCTTAGCCTCATTAAGGCTCCCCAGGTCAGTGGCTACCACGGCATGTGGAGCATCTACCCCAGCAGGTGATGCCTGTGGGTCCCTGTGCCTTACCTGGGCCACTGACACAATGGTTTGTCCGGGATACTGCGAGGTCGCGCTGGGCTCTGACTTTAAAGTGACCGTGCTGTCTGAGTTCGTAATGGAAGAAGGGGAGTTAGTGGCCGAAGTTGTAGACCCTGGGAGACAATTGGTACAGGACAGTGAAATAACATAGGTGCAAATCTGCTCCTTAGGAAATCTGTATTTTAATGGCTACTATCACATCTCATGGCACGACTCTACTGTTCTCTTTCTCCACCGCATCTCTGTCAGGATAAGCCTTTGTATTTGGCTGCCAAGATGCTGATGGAGGAGGAGGAGCACCCTTTCACAGCCTGGCAGTGCTGGTCCTGGTGCCAGCTGGGTGAGCTAATGTTGAATGCGTCATGATACCTTCCCCTCGACTCTAATACACCATTCCCAGCCCTGTTTTTTCCTGTTACTCATTTAGCTCAGATCTGCTTGAACACCAGCGCTGGAGCCAGGTGCCCACAGTACAGAGGAACCTTGCAGGAATATGACAGCAGTGAGATTTCCCACCCAGCATCCTCCTTCCATGTGAAGTCTACACATAAATAGAGGCCCTACATCTAAATCAATCATCAGGGAAAAAAACCACAGTATTATTTTCTATTTATGATAATTTCTTGCAGAAGACATGTTGAGGTGAATTGTGCCCCAAGCCCCCATGACGGATTATAGCAGCACTGTACCTGTTGAGGTTTTGCCTTTGGTAATGTTTTTAGGCTTCCTTTTCCTCGTTTGGATGCTTTCCTTTTTCATGGCCAGAGGTCGTGGTACCTTGACATTCATAAAGTTTGGAATCATTAATACTGTATTTTGCTCAGCTCCTTCCCACACACATGTTGCTCTCCTATTTACATGCTGTAGCTCATGCAAAGCACCTAAAGTCCTTGTCCTTCACTAAGTGCTATTTTTCTCTGCAACAGGCCTTGGCTGGAAGATGTATAAGGCTAACAGCTAAGGCTTTCCCACAAATTTTGTTTTTTCCTTTATTTCCTATTTTCCTTTTCCTGATTTATTAGTGACCTTTATGACAGGGCCCTATTAAATTACACTGACAGACTGAGAGCCTGCATGGCTCAGAGGGAATGGTCATGGGATAAAGAGACTTTAACCTTTACGGCAGAAGTTTGCAGAGGCCTGTATGGAGGGATGAAGTCATGTTACCAACAGTTCCCATCCTCAGTGGATAAATGTTATCAGCCAGCCTTCATGTGGACTCCTCAGCATCCTTCACACATTCTTAATGACCACATCTAGAAAAATATGCTCCTTATTTCCAGTCTGGGTTTGGGGAGCCTCAGTCTCCAGCTACTGGAGCTTGGTAAGCTTTCTTTTTGGGGAGTAACTTGTCAAACAACCTAGTTAAGAACCACCCAGTGCCAGAATCTCTCCTCTATGCAGGTACCTCCTGAGAGTGTTCCAGTACCCCCTTAGCCTTGTTCTGGAGAACCTTAGTAGACTGAGCTTTTAACTGTTCAAGGAGTCAGGACTGGGTTACGGCTCTTCCGGGTCCAGTCTAGAGGCTGGTCCCTCCAGACCTGATATCCTGGACCTGCTGGGCGGCGATCCCAGCGCCCAAAGGGTCCGTCCTGGTGTGGACGCGCTCCTCACCCCATGGAGCTTCATGTACAAGCCACAGGCGTTGCAGACGGGCTCCCCTTCGGCATTCCTTCTCCAGAGGGTGGTATTGGTTGTGTGGCAGTTAGTGCAACATAGGCCAGCACGTCTAGATGAAGACTTCAAAACAAGCAAACAAACACATGAATGCACACACAGGAATGATTAATTGGGAAATTTCCTTTCATATCAAAATAAAATCTCCAGTTACACCAATTTCCTGGAAAACGTGAAACACACACAATAGCCAAATTCAGATCAGAGAAATTACATTCAAGTGAGATCACTCTAATTTGCAAGCGCTTTTTTTATTGAGCTTGGTAAACCTGGCAAATATCCTCACAACTCATTTCACAAACTTCCAGCAAATCTGCTGGAAGTGATCAGGACTCAGAGCACAGAGAACTTTCCTCCAGGAGATCCACTCAGATGGAGAAAGAAATGGAAAATGCCAGCCAGGCTTTAAGTGCACAAAGAAAACTCCTCATGCTTTAAGTGAACCCTTCTGTTTTTCTGCGCTCAGAACTACCACTAAAGTTAGAAACATCCCAATTAATCTCTGGTTTAAGACAACTGGAATCAATTGGCTGAACTGAACAGAACCAAACTGAAGTGGCCCATGATGGGACCATGGAGGTTATTCTTTGCACGTCTCGCAGATAATCTGTTCTCTTACAGGCTGCAGAAACACCATGCAAACATTAATTAATTACATATTTTGTGAATGCAGTGATTGCTGGCTCTGAAACGTTAATACTTCGAAATGGAGAAGGAAAATATTCTGGCAGAAGCAGCAAACTAATTTCTGACAACTGTACTCCAAGCCACTGGAAAATTCACAGGTCTCTATATACAGACTTGTCAGTTCAATAGGCATTTCATTTGAAAGTCTCTTAACACTAGGTATTGAAACTATTTTAATAAAAGACTTCACTAAGTATAAGATACCAGTGGCATAAGTAATATCACAGGCTCTCCATGTTCAGGTGTTTGAATATATTCTTCAGCCTTGAGAAAAATCACTTTGATTCCTCTCAAAGGCAGACAACAGCTGATGCAGGCAATAAGGAACTCCCTGTTTGTTTATTATTCCATTATTGCTTGATATCATGACTGAGGAATACGATGGATGAGGTGGGAAGAGTAGGAATAAAAATGAAATGTTTTTACGAAGTTAGCAGTCAAATAAAGATAAGCTTTGAGTTTCAAGAAACACAAGTGACGTGTCCAAGCTTTGATTCACTTGTTGCTCAGCAAAGAGGTCTCAGCAACTATTTGCAAATAACAGTATTGCTTTGGGAATTGTTTAGCTTTCAAGAAATAACCAGGCAAAAATTATAATACACCGAGGTGTGAGCTGACAAGCCTGGCACAGAGGAGGGGACAGTAATCCTTGTCCCTAATATGGGACATGGTGTCACAGCAAGATCCTGGAGCAGCTACAGAGCTTCCTTAAAGCCTTTCAGCTGCTGGGGCTGTGCCATTCATCCCTGCAACCAGGAGGGACCTCAGCCCCAACAGGAGCAGAAGGAAGTGCTGAGCACTGGATGGGTGCAATGGCTCTGAGGTCCAGCTCCTGCCATGCGTGCAGAGGGGAATTTGGAGGCACTCAGCCCTGGGGCAACTGTGCCCAGCATGGGCCGGTGAGATCCGTCATCACCTGCGGATGGAGGAAGGCCAACGCAAACCCCTTTGGAAAGCCCCGAGATTTCTGGGCCACTGCAGGTCGCTGGGAGGGAGGGACACACTATCTCTATTTCATATAACGCTTTGTCCGCGGCTTGCACACGAGGTGGCAATGAGACCTGTGGCTCCGGTGGCCCAAGGGCGATGCCAGCCCTGCCAGAGCTCTGCCCACGCTGCCAGCACTGCCTCGCAACCTGCTTGCGGGCTTTCTGCTGGGGCAGCAGCATGTGCCTTCTACATCTCCTGCACGTCATTCTGTGGGCTGCCTCCTCCTCGCACTGCCAGGGAGAGCAAAAACCATCCTCCATGACCAAATATTAAGACTGAAACCCCAGAAACCCCACGAGAACCTGGCCCTGCACCACAACCTGCCAGCTTAGCAAGAAAGAGACAGTCAAGGCTACTGTTGCTCACTGAAGGACAAGGGTACAATACGTTATTGCTGGTTTCCCAGCAGTTCCCTTAAAAGAAAATGCATTTCTGCCTGCCTCCACCCAGCTGCCTTTGTACCATTCTGACCTTGTCTAGGAAGTTGTTGACTTCAACATTGTGCTCCAGTGTTTATTTATACTAATGCAGCATACACTCAAACAAAAACTCTTTACAGACCCGGCTTGACAGCCAAGTGCTGCTGATAAGCTCAAGGAATGGTGAGTTGGTGCCTACCAAATCAACCCTGTGTGAGTGCTGCTTGGAGATCCCAAAAAATTCAGAGCCAGATGGCAGGTCCTTCCGAGGGAGCCCAAAGCCATCAGAGAATTTGCTTCACCTCCTTTTCAGAGGTAGAAATGAAACCACAGGGCTTCACAGGAAAAAAAGAAGCCTCTGAACCCCCAGATTCAATCAACGCTTCTCTGTCCCCCTTGCCAGCAGGACAGAGGGGACCTGGTGTCGATAGGAAAGAGGTTGCAGCAAAGCCTGCCAAGATACCCGAGCTCAGTTCCTGAAAGCAGGCAGAACCGAGGCTCGGGACTAAAGGCAGCAGCATCCTCTGAGATTTGCCTTTGTTACCATGGCTCTGGGCAAACCTGCACCTTGGAAGATGAGGGAGCAGCAGGAACTGATGGCGAGCAGAAAGCTAAGGCACACACCATGAATGCTGCACGGCTCTACGGTCCTATTAGATTGTCCCAGGGCTGTGATCAGTCCCACCCCCACCTTCCCCAAAAGTGGCACCAAACCCACTATGCATTGCAAACTGTAAAAAAGGAAGGCTGAAAAAATACCCCCTGAGCCAAACCAGCAAAACTCAACTCCAGGTTAGTCCTTCAACTCAGGATGGTGTGGGAGCTGCTGAGCCTCTGCACCATGTGGTACAGCTCTGCTCCTAACGCAGGGGAATTGCATGCGCAAGGACGGAGCCATCCACCTCTGCTCGCTGCTCCCAGATGGTAAAAGTGATTTGGCTTTTAGGATTGGGTCTAAGGTATCATCTTGTGAAATGTGCCAAGAAACTTTGGCTAGAAAACATACTGCCTAAAATAAAGTGCTGCTTCCATCCTCCTCTAAGATAAATCCTTTCTGCCGAAAGCCGCAGTGCTTTGAAGCCAGACACAGGCTGTAGCAAAACTGCTGTCCCTGCTGCCTAGAGGATGTTGCCCTTATCTCAAAAAAAGCAACAAAAAATGAACTGGAAACTACACTACTATTGCTTGGCCTCTCCCACGCATAGGCAGGCTGAGCGCTACCGAGCTGCAGGACATCATTCCCGCAGTGTTATCTGGGCCACGTTGCGTGCTCCAGGGCTTTCAGCGGGACTTTGCTTTGTGAAAACAGAAGTCAGAATAACTCCCAGCGCGGCGCCTACTTACAGAACAAAGGTCATAACGTAAAGGACAAAAGCAACCATTTTTCCTTCCCATGTCTGTATTTCACCGCATTGTGAAACAGCCGATTTCATCGTTCCTAGAGCAACGGTGTGTCACCGCGTTCATTGCTCTGCTCCTGCCCAGCTCGTGCCGGTGGGGTTATGAGCAGGGAATACATCCCCTGCCATGGCAATCGTTTGGGGGAAGAAAGTCCCAAGCCACAGGTGTGCAGGTCGCTCCCTCGGTGGTGGATTTGCAGAGTATGCCTGGCACCTTCTTGTCCATCACCGGTGGATTCCCCTTTCTCTGATGGGGCAGAACTTGTTGCAACATGACATTTCAAACCCTTGGGAAAATCCAAGATTTTAAAATGTTTCATTCCTAAGTCAGGATGGAAAGGCAAAATTGCAGCCCTTTTTCTAGTCCATAAAACAAAATCCCCTCAAGAATTTCAACCTTACTGAAACGTTTCCCCTGAATAAGAATCAGCTCTTTCATTTGGGCTTTATCATTATAGTATTGATTGCCAAAATTATAGTAAAAAAGGTTGGAAATGCTTTGATAATTCCCGGCAAGATTTGCTCATCCCTGGGAAATGGTCTTAATTCTGCGAACGAGTGTTCTCCACCAGAAAACTTTGTTGAAATGTTTGCCGAAAAATGCCTCACGGGTTCTGCGTATGGGGCTCTGCCAGCAATGACAGAGGAGCAGGCAGGGAGCTCAGGATTCCCAAGCCCTGCCTGCACCAGGCGGGTAGGGTGCAGGCAGCGCAAGGCCGTCTCCCTTCCCACGCACCAAAATAAAATACTGAACAGAAGCAAGACCTCTCCAATTCCTTTGGGGAAAAGCTGATCAAAAAACCCCTGGAAAGTCATCCAGCGCCACATTTTGATACCAGTCTGAAATACGGAGTTGGATTTAAACTGGTTTGCACCTCTCTCTTTATGCATGGGATTGTATTTGCTCTGAAGAAATCAGCAGCCTAACTCTGAGATTTGCAGCACACCAGTGACCAGAGCCCGCTGCCGGGGTGCAGATTTAATGTCATTACATTAAAGGAGACCAGGAGGGGTTTGGTGAGACAGGCAAATCCTGTCAGATAATACTAAATGTTTCACAGAAATGCCTCAATTTTGATGTGATGAACCACACAGAGTGATTTTCCATGGAGCCGCTGCTCATTTCATTTTGCAAATCCAAAGCCAGATTTCTGGGACCAGAATCAGAATAAACCATCTTGCTCAATCCCAACTTTTTTTTTTTTTTTTTTTTTTTNTTTATGGTTTCCTTACACAGAAACTTGTCACTGTTGGGTTATTGCTAATAATTTGTTTTGCAATGCAGAAAAATAACTGCGGGAATACACCCTGAGTGAAAGCAAAAGGAGCTCCCAGCTGTTCCCCAGCACGGCTCCAACAAACATCCTGTTTGTAATGACGGCTTCTGATGACAGGCTCTGAAACCAAAACTGTTACCACCAAATTTAAACATCCCAAAGCGACTCTACAAAAAAAATCTGAGGCGCCTTTCCTCTCTCACGATGGGATCCCAATTGGAGGAAGCCCAATATCACACTGAGGGGGGGGGTGGAATTTATGCTTTAACCTGCAGAGAAACCGGGAACTACCGATTCCCAAATTTCCTTCTTCGGCAGGCGGGTGAAGGCAACGGGGGAACTGGGCCCCATCCTGCTCCCATCGCAGGCATCCGCAAACCTGCCTGGGCCAGCTCAGGATCAGCCCTGTCTGCTGTTCAACTACTCTGCCTACACCATGTGTGTCTGCATGAAGAACTAGGAAATAATAATAATTATTACTGAATAAAAAAGCAACGTGTCTGCCGTGGGAACGGAGCCGGGGGAAGCCCACAGAGCTGCGGGCCGCAGGCAGGGCTGATCGGCCCCCTGCTTGGCTGCGGTGTAGCCCCTCCGTGCAGCCCCGGGACCCCTCCGGTCCCTGCTGCCCTGCCTCGGTGCTGCCCACCAGCCGTGCCGGGGCAGCAATACCTCCGGCTTCGCTCCGCTCCTCCTGACCCCAGCCAGCTCTGTACCGCAACAAGGGGCTCCTGCCAGTGCTGATGGCATTTTATTTGTGGGAGGACCGAGGGTCAAACAGGCCCTAACACAAGTACAGAGACCCCCAACAGTGTGGGCACCGTGACAGTCCCCCGGCTCCTGCCCTCCAGCCACCCCCCGGGTGAAGCAGGGGATCCCTGTGGGGTTTCCCCCTCTTACCAGCCTCTTCTGCGGCTTGAGCGGCCGGTTGATGCCGTTCATTTTGTGGTAGAGCCCGCAAGCGTTGCACAGGTAGTGCCCGGTGCCATCCTTCCTCCAGAGCGGTGTGGACATGGCCCCACAGTTCACGCACTCCCGGCCATCCCCGGGGAACTCCTCCAGGTACTCTGGAAGAGATACCCAAGGTGTGCGGATCAGAAGCTGTCCCCAGCGGACAGGATCACCCTGTGGGAGAGGGTCCCTAATCCTGTGTGCCCCACTACTCCTCTGCGAAGTACAATCCGTGCCCAGGGGGGAGTTTACTTCCACCCTACAAAGTGTGGACCAAACCCCTTTATTCCCTCCGCACCTTAATCTTTTAATATTTTGCTCAAAGATGACATACTTCTCCATCCCTTTCCCAAAAGACCCCAAAGGGCTGAGGGCGGCTGGGGTCTCCCTGGGATGGGAACGGGCAGGGATCCCATCAGCGGGAAAGCACAGCATTATCCCTGCATCGGGTGCAGTCCGGGCTGCAAAAATAAATTAGAGGGGGGAGCAAAATGGGGCGATTTTCCTGATTTTCCATCAAGGCGCGTTGGTCGCTGGCCGGTAGGGACGACCCGGCTGGGGAAGGGCTGGGGGCTGCCCATGGAGCAAAGCCGGGATGGCAGCCGCAGGGCACCCAGGGCTCCCAGGGAGAGCATCACCAGCCAGCTGCGGTCCCAAACCCCTGCAAGAGAGGCTCTTCCTCACTTCTCTCCCTCTCCCAAAAGCCCCGGGAAGAAGCCACGAAGCTGCCTGATCCGAGCACCGTCCCCAGTCCGTCTGTGCCCCGAGCACGGCTCCACGGCAAACCGGCAGCCTGGAGCAAAACCGAGAGACCCCTCGATGGAGACTCGGTCTCTTTCCTCCTGCTGCTTTTTTCTCTCTTTTTGAAATAACTTTCTCTGCCTAGAGTGTTATTTTCTTCCCAAGAAAAATACGCCTTTTTTTTTTTTAAATCTTCGATCGTATTAATAATGATCCAGCGGAAAGAAAAAGGGAAAAGAACAAAAATTAAAAAGTGGAAAATGGAAAATAAAAATAAAATGTAAAAAAAGCAAAAAGTTGTAATAATTCATTAAATGAAAAAAGAATAGTTTACGCTACTTAAGAGCTGTTTACACTATTCGAGAGCAAAAATAAACGGCACAGAGGATGGCGGCCACTATTCCGGATCCCAAACTACCAAATTCAAAGCGCGGAAGAGATTTCTGCGCCATCACCTCCCTGGGCAGGACCGGGGCGATCCCCTCCCGCACAGCGCAACAGATTTCCCAGACAAAGAGAAAATCCTGGAAAGAAACTGCTCCCAAGCCCCTCCAGCGTGGGAGGGAAAGCCGAGCTGGTGAGGCAGCTCGGTGGGGCGGGGGGGGGCTGCTTCCCTGGTTTAACTTTGTTCTTGGGGTAAAGATAAGATAATTCGGTTCACCGCAGTAAAGATGATAACGCGGCTGAGATCTTGAAGTGGCTTCTAAAGGACTTTGCAAACCACCGCTGGAGGAGGATGGTGAAATACCCCTGGGGTTATAAATCCTGCACACGGAGAGTCCTTTTAAATCAAGCCCAAAACTTTATTTGCCTGGGGCTTGGTTTAAAAGGACTCTCCGGTGTGGATGCAAACGAATTGAAGTGAGGTTTATTGTTCAACGCCTGAGTGCGTTTCAGTGTCTCTCCAAAGGCCGCAGAGCGATGCAGCTGCGGAGCTTTTTGGGCTAAGGCGAATTAGGAGACCGAGAGTCTGTTCAAATATAAACTAATTTACCACAATAAATTACTTAAAAGGGAGGGAGCTATAAATCTGCCCTGCTAATTTAAACACAAGGGTAAGTATTGAAGCACAGGCACAAAGTCGATATTGTGGGAAGGAGATANTCCAGGGTCAGCCACACACCCCCCCATGCCCAGACCATCTCTCCATCCCTGGATAAAATCATCCCCTCCTTTCCCGTCGGTGATACCAGCGGGGCAGCTCACCCCAGGGCCGACGAGCCACCAACACGCCGGGGGCGGATGGGGATGGCTCCGACCCGGCTCCGAGAGCCGGGAAACCACTCGGCGCCCCGAGGTGACGGTGAGGGGCGACGGCGACCTACCGAAGGTGGACCTGCGGCCGGGTAAAGCCGCCTGCCTCGTCTGCAGGCTGTGCAGCACGCTGCTCTCAAAGTGTCCGGCCGTCCAGGAAGGCGGTATCTCGGGGGTCACGTAGGCGGGGTAGGGGCTGGAGTAGGACCCGTTAACGGAGCGCACCAAGGCGTTGCTGTACTGCTCCCGGCCCCCGCCGCCCAGCAGCAGGGACCCCTGGTAGGCTCCGTCGCGGCCCGGGGGGCTGCTGCCCGGCGGGCTGTGGGAGTAGGAGAAACCCGACGGCGGGTGGGGGCTGCCGGCGTTGAAAGCGGCGGCCTCGCCGCTGCTCTGGCCCCAGCCCGGAGGGTTGGCGAGATGGCTCTGGTGCGGCTCGCAGCCTTGCAGGTAGGGCAACGTCTGGAGGACGGAGGGTACCCGGGTGGTGGGCACGTAGACGGGCGAACCGGCCGACGAGTGGAGGAAGTTGCTGGAGTCGTGGGAATAAGCCGACTGGCCATGGTTGGGGGCGAGGGCCAGACCCTGATACATGTTCCGTCCTCGGCGGCTGCTCAGGGCCCGGCCGGCTGCGCCCCGACGTTGCCGAGGGGCTCACTCAGAGGAACCTGGGGGGGGAGAGCCGAGAGCCGCGGGGTGAGACCCCGGCCCACCCCGGGAGACCCCGGCCCGGGGCCCTTCGCACCCGCCGGGGTTTCCCGTGGCGAAAGCGCCTCTTCCCTGCCTCAAGCAGGGGCCGCAATCTGTAATTTTTTTTTTTTTTTTTTTTTTTTTTTTTTTTTTTCTTTCTTTTAACCTTCCCTCTGGTCAGCTCGTCCCGCGGGGGAACCCCGCGGCGCCGGGCCGAGAGCAGCGGCCGAGCCACGGTGAGAAAGAACCTCCGCAAAACGGGCAGCGGCCCCGCCGGCACCTTCCCACCGCCCCGCCGCCCGCCTGGGGGCTTCCAAGGGGCCGAAAAATAACCAACAATTTTTTTTCTTTTTTTTTTTCTTTTTTTCCCCCCCAAAAAAAAAGTATTTCCCGTCTTTTTTTCGAGCCACTGGCCTGAAGCGCGCCTAGGGGCCTTGCTAGCTTGGAGGCGGCCCCTCGGGCGCCCGGGCATCCCCGGTGTCCCCCATCCACCAAGCCCTGCCGCTTTCTTGTTAAAAAGCGAAATAACCCTCAGGCAGGCCTCTCCGTGCGAACGGAGGGCTCAAGCGGCGGAGCACCGCAAGAGCATCCCGCCCCCGGCCCCCCTCCCGCACAGGTACTCACATGGCAGCGGGCCGGGAGCGGAGCCGGGCATGGCCGGGTGGGCATGAAGCTGCGCTCAGACCATCCAGGGAAATCCCAGGGAAATCAAAACAATAATAATAAAAATTGAATAAAGTTTACGCGGGAGGGAGGAGGAAAAAAAAAAAAAAAACAAACAAACCAAAAAACCAGCAAAACAACCAGGACCCCCTGGCAGAGAGGGGCTGCCCTCCCCCGGTCCCTCCCCTCCCACCGCCGCCGTCTCCCGTGGGTGCGTCCCTGGCTGCGCCCGGCGGGGAAGTGGCGGCGGCGGCGGCGGCTCCGGCTCTTTACGGCGGGTCCCGGTGCGGCCCGGCCCACGTGACGGCCGGCGGGGTAGCCCCGGTCCCGGCCAGGATTGGGCGCCTCCCGGCAGGGGAGGC
>VYZV01019367.1:283475-295570 GCA_013401275.1 Pandion haliaetus
CCAAAAAAAAACCAAGGGGAAAAAAGAAAAGGAAAGTGGAGAGGGGAGGGCAGAAACATACCCGCTCCTGCTGCAGTGGGCAGGGGAGAGGCAAGGAACCACGGGTTCATGTTCCCCCTCGGTGCCTCGTGAGGTGGCAATTAATTAAATACGTCCCCTTTCCTCCCTTTGCCTCCCACGGGCTGCAGCATCCTCCCCCCTGGCGCTCAGAGGCAGCTTGCAGCCCGCTGCCCGCGGGGGTGCCGGGGAGGGTGAGCTCCGATGTTAGAGCCAAGCTCAACCCCGATGCCCTGCAGTGGGCTCTGCCACGGGCCACCCGCCCAGCAGCTGGCACCGGACCCACTTCGAGCCGCCCCGCACCGAGCATCCCGCCGCAAAGGGCAACCCACCGCGTATTTCTCCCCTGCAGCCCCAGCGAGCAGCACAGGGCCGCTTCCCGGCTCTACCCCCGGCTCTCAAATGAAGGCTGAGCTGCCCTGGGGAACAGCAAGCTCCCTGGGGGGCTGCTTCCCCCTGCCCGGTGGGCTGTGAACGGCAGGGATCGACAGGAGGGAACCGACGGGGTCTGCATCCCCTGGTCTTCATCCCCCGGTCCGCATCCGTCGTCCCCATCCCCTGGTCCGCATCCTTCCCTCCCTCCAGCCTCCCCCCAGCCCCTTCCTACCCAGTCTCCGAGGGCTGGGTTGGCCCCTGCCCAGGGACTGTGCTCAGGTACCTCCTGCAGCTGAGGCCGGGCTGATTCGTAGGGCAGCGCTGGAGAGAAGTGATGGACACGGCCAGGGCTGGGGGAGGCCCCAGCCAGCGAGGGGCTGTGGGCAAGGACTGAGCTGCACCAGCCCAGCCAGGCAGGGACAGCAGGGTTTTGTGCCTGGAAGAGTGAGGGGATGCCAGAGGGCTGTGTCTCAAAAGGGTTAAATAAACAGCAGGCTCCGCCAAAAAATATTTATCTCCTGTTATATGCATGTGAGAGTGGCTCTCAGGAAGGGGGGCTGGGGGTGTGTGTAAGAATTTAAAATCTTTTCCCCTCTTACTCTGAGATTCTGTTTTCTTCCTCAGCCCATAAGGATTTCACTGGCATGGAAAATAAAAGAGGTCCCATAGAGCTGATGTTGCCTGCTGTCCCCTACAGACCTGTTTTATGGGGATGCTTCAGTCTCGGCCATTCCTCCAGCTGCTCATGAACCAACAATGGCGACAAAAATCACCCCATTTCCTTCAATATTGCAGACTGCAAAGTGTGCCCCCCTAAGATGGGTAACTTGGGACGTTCTCCCTAGAAGTGACTTTTGCTTGTGCGATTTTGGCCCTGATTGTTTAAAATGAGTTTTCCTTCCAGGCTGATTTAACAGAGATCTCCAAGTTTCAGAGCAGTCATGAAATCCTCTGGCTGACAGTGGCAGGGCCAGTGGGCATGGGCCAGGGCTCCAGCACCCGCTGCTGGGAGTAATCCCACAAGGGATAAACCATGTCTTTTTTTGCAGATGGGCAAACTGTGGTCTCTGGACTTATTTGATGCAGGGTTCTCTGAGGGCTCCAACTTTGCCCCAAGCCCAGAGGACAAGAACGTCCAGCCCAGGTGGGATATCCAGCCCCAGGAGGGGCTCAGTATCTCCCAGTGGGTGAGGATCCGACCCCACCTGGGAAGTTCTCCAGGAGTTTTGCCATGAGCAGGAGCAGGGAGGAGCAACGAGTGACTCAGGCTCCGGCCATGTGGGCACGCTGAGGGACGCCTTGTGTATACGGTTTCTTGTGCATGTAAATGCTTGTGGGGTTGAACCCGGAGGGCACAGCGAACCACTGGCCAGGCGATGAGAGGCAAAAATTTTCTGTACTGTGAAATGGAAACTATTTCCCTGAATAAACTCGAGCTCGTGTGTGCTGAGGTGGTGGGCTGATGCTGGCAATGCCAGCCTGGTCCTGGCAGAGGCCAGCAAGTTAAGAGCTCCGATATGAAACCACTTCCAGAGCCTTTCCAGCTACGCGGGGTTTCTACCATGCTCCCCATTGCCATTATGGGCAATAAATGGGGAAAGAAAAAAAAAAAAAGGCTATTTTGGTATATTAACCTCCTTGTGGCCAGGTGAAAGGTTAAATTCACATGATTCATTGGCGGCCGAGAGACAGCACTTTGTTGCTAGGATTTTGGGGAATGCGGAGGGCTCCAGCGAAGGAGTCTCGCTAATCTTTAAGGGAGGGAGCCAGGCTCCTGTCTGACGGCTGCAGGCCCAGCAGCTCTGTGTTTCATTTCAGACTGTCACTCTCCTATCTCTCAGCTCACTCCCAGCTCCAGCTTGCTGCCAGATCTTGGGAACTGTTAACTCAGACAAATTTATAGATGGAAAAAGAACAGTTAGCCATTGTTCCTGGGGTGGGGGAGGGAGGAAAGCGAGGAGCTTCGGCCACCAAAGTCATGATGTAACCTGGTTGTTGCTTGGTTGGGAGAAACATGCAAAGGATCTTGCTCTTCCCATGCCAGGGAAGGAAATTGGGACTATTATGTTACTGCTAAATGTTGGGAGATGGGATGCTGGTGCCCAAGGCACTTGGAGACCTTTCTAGAGTGTTCCCATAAAGTGGAATCTTCCAGCTGGACATCTCTGGGGTATGAGCTCATTTTTTCATTTCAAGTCCCGTGATACTGGGTGTTTTTCCTTAAAGCTTCAGACTCTGGAGTCATGAGATCTAATACCAACAGCAGTGTTCTCATAAACAAAAGCGCCTCGCTATGTGGGCTGCTGAGAAGAAACGGGAAATGGGGAGATCTCAAGGATTAAAAAAGAAAAATCCAGTTGGCAAATACAGAGACCCTCAGATTTGTTATTCTTTAGGAGGGTCATGACTTTCAGGAAGCGTTACTGACTTCATCTACCTGGGAGGAAAGTAGGACACCAAGAAGTTGTTGTCCGACTGGCATTCTGCCCCTGCTTCCCGGTTGGATACTCTTCTAACCAGCCTTCTTGGTGGAAAGACCCTTTTTTCTTCCAATAGAACATTAAACCCCATATCTGGAAAATGACAGAGCATTCATTCACCCTAGGGTTTGGTTTCTAGCTTTTGGATGGTCTATGGCTCCTGAACATAGGTCTGTTTTGGAGGTATATCTCCCAAAGAATAGAGATACACCTTCTGGGAGTGTTTACCCCCTACACAAACCTCCCTGCAGCAAGGCTGTACCTGTGTTACCGTCCTCACGGTTTCTGTAGCCCCTTCACCATCTGGAGACAATCCTGGTTCTTTGTGCTTGCTTGCCTGGAGGGAAGTGTGGGAAGGGTTTGGAGGACTGTTAGTTGCGAGCAGTTCCGCCTGCTCTCTTCTGCATGTAGCTTCAGGACAGGAGGAACCTGCATTGCCATGAGATAAACCAACAGGGTTTTTTTATAGCTGTTCTGAATCGAGATCCCTCTTTTTTTACCATTATATGTGTGTACAGAGTAGATGGAGGCAAGAAATTTTGGATTTAAAAAATCAGTAGTAATACATTAAGTACTTAGTAAATCCAGCCACTTGAGAATCTGGCTGTATGGAAGATGGTTTCTTCCTCCAAGGTCTGAGGGGTTGCAGAAGTCTGTTTTTTTTAATTAGAAGACTGCACAGATTTGATTCTGAAGGCCCAGAAGGCAGCACAGTCCCAAAACATGACTGCCCCGCATTTTAGTTACTGGAGTTTTATTTAACTCTGCAATAACAGGACAGACTTTCACATCTTATAAAATTTCTGCCCAAAGTCAGCTGCGATATTAATGCTCGTTGTCTGCTTAATTTTGGTATCTATAACTAGAAGCGCTTCTTTTTCCTGCTGCAGGCTTGGTGTGAAGTTACTGACTCAAACCCCAGCGTTACACAGATGTGTGCTTATAAATACAGGTCTGAATTAATCTCTGGTGGAAGTCTTCCACTGAAGTTAACACAGATGCCCTAGGGATGAATTTGGGACACTATCTGCATTATGGGCTAATTTTCGTTTTGCACCTCTCTCATCATATATTTTATGTGTCAAAAAATAATCTTCCATGAGGGAGAAAATGGCAATATGACTTGTCATAAGCAAGGTACTGGAAGGATGTGGCAAATGACTGGTGCAGCCTTTCCTATCTACTAGAACTAAATTTAATGTTCCCATTGCTTTGCTACGCTTAATTTTAATACCCCTATGCCCAATATTTTTCCTGCCTTTGCTCACCATGTTTGCAGGCTGTGCTTTTCTTTCACAGCTTCTCTGCCACATCTGAACAGCAAATCTTTGGGTCAGCAAATCTTCTCCTCCACCCCACGAACTTCCCCTTCCCACTTCTCTCCATCTCTTTGGCTGCATCTCTGACCTCTCCTAGCCTCATTTTTTACCTTCTTAGCAATCTCTCAGCCCTCATTGGCTGCATTTTTCATCTGCTTTGGCATGAAAACATGGCTCCAATTAGTTGGAAAGGCAGTATGGAGAGGGAGAGGTGGAGAGGCAGCTGGTTCGGCCACAGTGGGAAGCAAAGCACTTCTTTCTCTCTCTGGGCACCCCAGTTGCCTGAGAGATGCGGTGGCTTTCATGGTTGAATGCTCTGGACTTGGGGAGAAGGAGGGGAGAGCTTTTTCCTTCTTCTCTGGACTTGTAAATGCAAAGTTAAGCCAGAACCTGAGCTTTGCACCACACAAGTTTTAGGCATGGACCATAGCTAGTACTACCCAGCTGCTTTCTCCCAGCACAGTGCAAACCCACCAGTCCTGTGGTCAAAGCAGCGCCTGGGGAAGGACCGGCAATGGGCCACCTGCAATCTCCTGCTCACTCTTGAGATTTCACAGAAACAAGCTGAGCAAAGCCATGTGTTACAAGGAACCACTGGAATGATTTTAAGTGAGCAAAGATATGCAGAAGCCAAAGTCCTGGCAAGCCTTTATTCAGTTCCCCGTGGAAGGGAAGAAAATTATGAGCGTGTATGTCCCATCTGACTGTACCCAGGCCAATCTCTAGGTAGAGTTTAGCCATTGTCCAGCTTTTCCAAACCTTCAGCCCCACATCTGGTCAGCTGGCTCCTTCCTGCAGCCAAATGTCGGGGTCTTCCTTTCAGGGGACATTGGCCAATCTGCATACAATCGGCACTGCGGGTTGAAGCTGAGGTCACCATTGAAATCGTGTGTTTCCAAGAGTTGCTTGATCAAACAGAATTTACAGACCAGGACAGTTATTGACAGGACTGACAAAAGTGATGCTCCAATGATTTACAGTCCAGGTGTGTTGTCAGAGCAAGATATTTACCTGAGATCCCAAGAACTGTTAAAATTTAATCCCTAGAGACCTTCTCTGGCTTTTCCGCAGTGTCTTGAAGGGTGACACCTCCCTGATCATTTGAAGTCACCATGCAAATAGCCCAGAGTTTAGGAACTTCCAGGGGAAATAAGAGCAGATAGAGTGATTTAAAATGTTTTTAATGGGTATAAAATTGGAGAGGTGAACTGATATAGGATGCCCTTTCCCTTATCCTAAATGTACAATTCTCCACAATAAACCTCTTTGAATATATACACATTAGTCAGGATTATCTCTGAATGTCTAGCGGGCTAAGAATATGGATCCTGGAGACGTCAGCAGGAGGATTCATTAGAGGAGATGGCAAGTGCTTGGAAATGGGAAATGTATTCTCTTATAAACACAGCCTGCACTGGGGTTGACCTTAAGACTGAACAGAATTGGCTGGAGAGACGGGGAAGGCGGGGAAGGCAAACAATGTTCATACACAACCGTCTCCATTTTTTGTAACAAAGCTCATTATCGAGGTTTCTGTTACTTCTCTTCATGTTCCAAATAAAAGAAACTCTCACTCTGAAAACTGAGAGCACTGAAAAGGAATGCCAAATCAGCCCAAGCTTACTCTTTCCCGGTTAGACACATTTTGTTGATTTTGGGGGTACATGATGCGACTCCAGGAGGGATTCCCCCTCTGCTGATATGCTGGAGCTTCCACATGACCAAAGCATTACATATTTCTTGTCCCACAAACCAGATTATTTGTTATGGTCTCTTAAATCTTACTGGCCATTTCAACTCTGCAATGTCAGAGTTCATGTATTAGGATGAATTCTTGTATTTGAAGTGAAAAGGTGCTGGGAAATTGTAAAGCTCCTCTGTGCATGCATGGGCGCACACGCGTGTGGCTGGTTTCCCCTTTATTACCACCTCTCCTTGCTCTCTCATTTGCTTACTGGGCAAAATGAAAGGAACTAGCACTGAGTATGAAAGGAACTCAGCAAGCCAACATTGACTCCTACCTCATATCTATTAGCTGTAAATTACTTTAACATGAGTGACATCACACTTGACTCTTGGTAAAACAGTGTTAAGTTAGTGGGTAATAAAACAGCTTGACACTAATGATGGGTTCTGCGTGATAAATTACTGTCAGTGATCAGATAAGGGTTCTTGAGACTAACCTTGAACTAAATCTGTTTTGTTGCTACATCTTGTGTGCAGTGTTCCACTTCTTACTGCGGGGATTAAGGGCTCAGAGCCCAATCCTGCACCGTGCTCAGAGGCGAAAGGGCTGCTCGTGTGCAGGAGCATTTCCAGAAGCGGCTTCCAAGCATCAGGCTGGTCCCACGAGTGGAGCAAGGAGAGTTTGGCCCTAACCTTGAGAGCGGCCGTCCAGTTACGCAGGCCTCACGGCCAGTCTTTCAGATGCAGGAACAGTTTCCAGCAGTGACTTAAGTATCCAAATCTCCGATATTTTTCATTAAAAAAGAGAAGCACTATACAACTAAGGGGTGGATCCTGAAAGTTTCGGGTTTTTGTGTGTGTTTGATGTGATGGATTTTGCTGTTGGGTGATATTTTTTGACCTATACATTAGATCTATCCTACAAACCGCAGATGTCAATGACCTCAGTAAAAGCAGAGGATGCTCAGCAGCTGACAGGATCAGGCCCTCATTCAAAGAACTTGTTTTACTTGCAAAACTTTGGGAGAAAGCTTTATGCCCAAGAGCTGGGAGCTGGCCAAAGTCAATGTAACGCATGGGATTTTGAATATTTTTTGCATGTATTTTCTTTGGAATCTAACCAGGGTGCTGCTTAGAAAAGGCTTCACAAATTGTTTTACATTGTTATTATTATTTGAGGCTCTGTTTTCATTTATCATTCAGGTAACATGCTTGTGAGATTTTTTTATACTACTTCTTGTATAAACCATTGTATTAAAACATTTACCATCATTCAATTTAATGCCTAATCACTGTTGTCCTGGCCTGTTTATTACAACTGCTCTAATCCTGGCATACTTGTGTGTTATAAATGGCTTCAACGAAGAGAAGTTTTCACTGTTTTCATCCAGATACCTCATTCATCTATGATCATGACAGACCTCATATTAAGATGCACTGGTTTTAATGCAAGTCATAATTAATTTATCATTCTGGAAAGTCCATAGTGAGAGAAGGGCCCTTGAGAGGATGGCTCCAGTGCAACAGAGAGGACTGTGGGGAAAACAGCTTGATATGTCTGGGTCTCCCAAGGAACAAGGATAACTGAACCACAGACACTACATCAGGGATACACTTAACAGGCTCCCGCTCTTGGTTCTTTGCTAAAATGCAAAATATTTATTGGTGCTTCCAGCTGAGCAGTCAATTAATGAAGAGCCCAGAGACAACTTTTAAACTGAAGTATTAATTCATCTGTATATTAATATAAGGTTAATGCTCTGTTTATGGTGAGAGCATGATTAGTTCTCCACGAAGGGCAATCTCGAGGATGGAGATGAGGATGGGGCTCTGGCCATGCCCATGGTCCCTGCGCCTGGGGCAGGTGGCACAGGAGCGGGGCTGCTGGAGAAGTCACAGGCGTTCCTGCAAAACATCCTCAATGAAGGAAAATCCATTTTGTTCCATGCACTTTTCCCATTAAATTCCATTTTTTTTCTCAGAATTTTCTTGGCTGTTCAGTTCCATTTGAAAGGAATGGGCCTTTTTCTGCATGATTCAATGCAAAAATAATTTCTCTTGGCTTTTTGTTTGTTTATTCGTTTGTGTTCCTTCCTATCCCATATCTTGATTCCCTCGGGGAAAAAAAAGGTAAGGAAAGAGAAGGAAAATAACACTTCTGTTTGGAAAGAAAGGGAGGAGTCCATGTGGGAGATGTCAAACAGAGCACCAAATCCCTGGACTTTCTCCAGAAACCCCCATCCACTTGAGCTGTGGATACGATCAGTTTATCAAAACACACTCTGGTGCATCGCTGTGAGAGAGCAGAGTCGTCCCTCTATTGGGAAAGGTTTTTAAATGGTCCCCTGGGTTTATATGACAGAGGTGAGATTCTCATCTGTATTGCAGCCCCTGTATGCAAAGCAAAAAACATGCAAGGGGAGATAGAGAGGGGCTGTCACCCCCCGACATGCCCTGATGGAGCCAGTGGAGATCTGTGTGCGGTGGCACTGGGCAAGCAGGGGACAGCGGGGCTGCCGCTGCTCACTGACGCTCTGCCAGAGATGGAGCCCTGCTCTCTCTTGCTGCCCCCTCACACCCTCACTCACCCCAAAACTCGCTCATGCCCAAACCCTGATGGTCCTTCCTCTTCCCTCCATTGCCATCTGCTTCCTGGCCAGACACTGTACTGGGGGGAGAAGCCTGGAGCTCTCCTGACCGGTGATGAAGTCTCTCTCATCAGCGCTGAGGAGCTACTTGCAGCCCTCCCATTCTCCCACCACTCAGTGGTTCCCGCAGTACGGATTTGGAGGGCACTAGAGACGTGAAATCCACAGCAGGAGCTGGTCTGCGCCCCAGATTTCCCTGCAGTTCCTTCAAGCCCCGCTGCCGGGAGGGGAAGCGGCACGCCAGCAGCATTTGGGCAGGATCTGCAGGCATAGCCAGAGCCGAGGAATTCCTTCTTTCTTCCACCCTTTGATTTGCTGAGTGCGACTGGGGGCACAGATTTTACAACCCTGCTTCTGACAAATCGGCCCATGAATGTGTCACACACATGCTCACAGACATGTCCAGGCTTAAATGCTTTTGTCTTCAATGTGCCCTTTTTTTTTCTTTTCTTTCCCTTCCTTCCCTTACCAGACATAACGTAGCCCAACCGACCAGAGACACCGTGACTACCATGATGTAGGAAAGAAACAATCTCTGGCTGGAGCGGCAGGCTCCAAACAGCTTATCCGACAGATGCATGAGAAGGAAATGCAATATCATGTCCAATTTCTCATACCTTATTCATGACTGTTGCAATCGCAGAACACATGTAGCCCAGCGATATGCAGTGCATAATATTTTTGGTGTGAGTCTTTTCTCTTCTCTTGCTCCAAAACAGGCGCTTTTGCTGGGAGAGAAGAGGGCTCCTGAGAGGTGCTGATTTGGCTGAGCTGAGAAATACCCGTGGGCTTATGTAAAACAGCCCAGGCACCGAGAATGGAAATGTGCCCACATTTGCTTTGCTAATTAACCTTAGCTTGGGCTCAGAGGGACTTGTTTTGGAGGGGTAAGTGAGATGAGATGGGCCAGAGCCCAAACGGCTCTTGTCTGCTCTGCGTAGCTGCCTCTGGGGCCCAGGGAGGTTTTTTTCCGATCCTTTTGGACCCAGATCTGGTCTTTCATTTCCCCAGAAGCACCCTGAGTCCACCAAGCAGTGAAAACATTTCATGTCATGACCTCCCCAGGCACGAGCAAGACCTCCTGTCCCCAATGTCCCAACCCCCCCCCAGCCAGCCTTACCCTAAAACCAGAGCAAGGATGAGAGGCCAGATTCTCAGACAGCATCATGGCACGTCAGTGGTCCCAGACTTGTGCAAGGAAAATGTTATTTATCCCCATCTCCTGCGTGCTGGGAGCCTCAGCAAGGTACTGGAACTGCATCTTATACAAGCTGTTCCCCTGCTCTGCAGGAAGAGCATTTCAAAGAGCAATGAAAGGTTTTATTTTGTTTGGGCCTGTAATCTGGTCTGGGTGCTGGCCTGGGCAGAGCAGGCTGAGGCAGCCCTTTAAGGAAGGAACTGGGTCCAGTTTCCACGCTGGGATCCTGGGGTCAGGCACCTTTTGGGGTTGGCTCCATATCTCCCTGACTTCTCTAACACCCAGTTTCAGCAAAAACCTTTTTATTAGTCTAATAATTTTTTTCCCCCTTCTTATACTGTGCCATAGAAAGAAGGATTGAGTGACAGCCTAATCCAAATGAAACTCCTCTGGCAGCAAGGGCAGGAGCATAAGGATTGCGCCCTGAAACACAGCCCTGTGCAAGGTTATGATAATATAATCATTAAGAACTGTGGGAAAGATGAGTTCAAAGTTTTAGAAAAATCCCACCTGGGTGTGTTTGTGTGGAAAGACCTATTTCTGCATATCAGCACTACTCGCACAAGAAAAAATCAGCAAAGCGTAGCCCTCTCCACTAGTTTAAAAACCTAATTTCTGCAGTTTAACCCAAGTAGTGAGGTTTTTTGGAGTAATGTTCATTGAGCTTAAAAAGGTGCCCACAAATTTAGTAATAATCATTACAAAGTTTCTACGTTCTTGCCCGGATTCCAGGATTTTCCTCTAAGCTGGCTGGCCGTACTGTAAAAGTTGGTAATAAATATCTGTCTTTGGTATAATAAAAGCAATGTTTATATTCTTGACAGAATGCATTTGTGAACTTACAGTCATTAGAGATGTAAACTGAAGGCAAGAAGATAACCTCTCTCCCAAATGTTCTATTTATTTCTGTAAAGTAATTTGTATGATTTATCTTATAGACTAAGGTTTATGGTTCACTTTGAACTCCAGGTTCTTAACTCAGCAATTGCCTGTTTGGGCTGAAGCGTGTAAGTGATGGCATGACCCAAAGTGCTAGATGAAAGGAAAAAGACAAAAACAAGGCAGGCTTCTGGGATTTTAACCATCATTTCTATATTCCATTGACATCTCTGGGTTAAATATTTTCCTTTAGAGGCCAATATGATCATTCCATCTGTATGCCATATCTCCCAGTGACAAGGCAAAGCGCAGAACATGGGCATCTTCAATGAGGTATGCCAAGATGCATCCAACAGGGAATGCGAGGAGGTCAAATGCTGGTTTTAGTCATAACTCCCAGTTTACACATACTCATAAGCAAGACAGCATCTATTTCGTGATTCATAAAAGAAGCATTTGATGTGGGACTGTGTATCGCTGCTGTACTGGGCTGGAAAGCCCATGCATTTTTTAAACAGGCTTCTAAGTCACGTTTGGAAGAGATAATATTTAATACTCCATAGACACAACCTTCCTGACTTTGTGAAGTCTGAAAAGAAACTGAGAGATGTGACCTGCCCCATTCATTCAATGCCAACCAGCAAAAGCTGTTAATGTAACAGGAGAGCTCCTACAACGCTCAGGTTTTGGGCAGATGGGCACTACGGTGATGTGTCTCAAAAGCCAGAGCAGCACTGGGGGACCTACAAAGCTCAGCACAGAGCGGTGCTGAATAGGTGGGGTGGTCCCAACTTTCTGTTTGGTTTTGTGGTTTTATCACCTTTTTATAAGTAATGTCTCATTCTGGCATTTTATAAGAAAGCAACTGAATGTGCTTTTCTAAAATATTTAAGATTGGTTTGACCCTGCCCACCCCTGAGTGCATCTTTCTGTAAATAGGAACCACATCATTAGGGAGAATTGCTGGAGATAGCATGGCACCTGGTTCCTACCACATTGTGGGTGCCAAGACTTGTTCCTGGGGAAATGCTTGCTTGCATTTGGCCCCAATTTTAGCAGATTCCTAATATAAGGATGTAGTTAAACCTTGCTCATTTCTCAGCATCTCCACTAGTGCCATCAGAAGGGAGGAACAAATTTCTCTGTCACTTAGCCTGGCAAAAATACAAGAGACTCGAGCGTGTATCATGACATATATCAATTTTCTTTGACTAGGTGAGAAAACCTAGAGTAGGAGGAAAATTATCCCTCATTCCCAGACCTGGCAGGAAGGTGGAGTTTATGTTCTGCAGGAAACGTGAAGTATTCAAACCATTTTTCATTCCAAATCAGTGTCAATAAGCCACCTCCCCTCCAAAAACAGTTCATAAACTGTAAATTTTGAACATTTTCCATTGAGAAACATCTGAACAGGTCAATAATAGAAAACTATATATCATATATATATATATAT
>VYZV01019367.1:295646-324627 GCA_013401275.1 Pandion haliaetus
ATATATACCAGAATAAACCCAGGAAAGTCAAACTATTCATTTTGTTGCATTCCTCCTGCGTATTTTCTGAGCAATAGGGTATCTCTATGTTTCCAAGATGCCGAAGAACAAGCACTGGTGATTTTAGGCAGATTATTATGCTTTGAAAAATGACTGTGTGAACTTTTAGTTGTTCTGGGCAGCTCTAACGTAAGACAGTGAAACGGCTTTGAGAGCTATTGGTGAATTTAGGAGCTATTTATAAAAGGTGCTGCCTTAGCATGCATGGTAAGTGTTCAGCCACCAAATACACCCAGGGTGCAGGGACAGTACCATCCTCTCTAGATCTCTGCCATTAGGTTAGTTTAGCACCAACACTTGCTTAGTTGTTATTTTATCTGGTGGCACTGGAGCATAATTCAGGTCAGTAGCCGGCAGGGTCCCTGCAGAAATCCCTCCCAAAGGCTGCAGGATTTGGCCTCTGGCTCTCACCCAGATTAGCAGGAAAAGATGCTCTTTGTTATGGATAGGGAGCAAAGCTGGATGTTATTGAAGCCGTTTAATCTCCTGGCTAATCGTTCGCAATGCAATTACTTGCCCTCCTTGGCACTTCTGCTATCTAGCCCAGCTGAATGCAATTTCTGAGTGAGGAAGAGTTGCGTGCTAAGCGCTGGCTGTATTTTGGTGCATTTAGTTATCAATAGGTGGAATTCTGTCCGGTCCTGGACGTGAAAAATCCATATCTTATCTGGCCTCTGCCAGGTCAACATTACTCACAATTCAGACACCATTTACCCTGCAGGGCTGAGACCCGTGTGATGCCTGGCTCTGACCAGTACTATTATTCACTTACTCTTGAGAACACTGTAATTAATCAGAAATACATGTTAACACCCTGTCTTCTCTCCCCTGCCTCCATCAAAAATCCCCACCAGCCACCCAGCTTCTGAAAACCACCGGATTAAGCCCTTACTGAAGTTAATGGGAAAAAGCTCAGCAGGAATTCATCATACTTGGGGTCAGCCTTCAGCTTTTTCTTGTCTCCTAAGGTAGGCAGAAAGCCTGGAAAATGGGAGCAGGGGTAGCAGCTACCAGCTGCATGTGTCTGGTGTTTGCTGTGCTGGATATGGCCATTGCTCGCTATGCAGAAGTGAAACAAAAACTTCCTTGGAGCTGGTTTAACTGGAGACAGCTTGATACCGAAGCTGCTGTTGTGTCAATAAATTATTATGCAGAACAATAACAAATGTGAAAGACGGTAAAACACAGTTTGGAAACATCTTTGTGAAGTGCCTTTCTTTGCTGGTGTAAAAACTCTCCCTTTTTTATGATAGATATCACCCACTGATTTCAAATAACATATTGTACTTAAGAGTTTTCCTACTGATGCAGCATCTGAGATGTTACCGAGCAATTAGTGGGGATGACAAGAAGGTCACCTGCAGGAATGCCTAGGGCTCCTGGCTCCAGGAGACACATTCCTGCCCCAGGAATCTTCTTCTCCACCCAATTTCTTCAGGACTAGCAGGAAAACCATCCCAACATAGAGGGAGACCAAGGTACCCCCCACCTCAGGAACACAAGCTGTCCCGAATTCCTCTTAGCGCATGCATTTAACCTGAAACATGGAAAATCAGAGGCAAGAGCTGGCCCCAGCCTCGGGTTCTTGGGAGTCGGTGCAGGCAGGAGCAGCATGTACAATGGACCATCTGTTTCCCTCTGTTTTTATTCCCAGATTGGATCAGCTGGGCTAAAGAAAAATAGAGAGAGCAGGAGTGCCGCAGCCCTCTCTGCATGATGGGCACGGGCATTGGGGAGGTTCAAAAATGCATAACCGCTTGCAGTGGCAAGTAGAATGGAGACAGCCCACTGCTCGGCTTGGACAATTAAAAGGAGCATGTCTAAAATGTGAAAATTAAACCAGAAACCAGGAAAAGAGAGAAATCCCCCAAAACACTGACTGTTGCATATTTTTTTTAGATAGCTGCTTCTCCCTGTCTCTGGGTGGTGCTGAGTTTTCTATATTTCCCTGGGTGCAGCAGAGTTTGTTGCTCAGAGATGGGGTTGTTTCTCCTGAAATTGTGCCCATTTGCCCCAAAACAACTCTGAGCGGGGCCTGGGAAAGGCTTTGCCTGGGTCCCAATCCAGCAGGCTGTGACAGGCTTCGTGCTCCACACGGGAATAATTTCATCAATGTCAGGAAAACTACTGGTGGCCTTGATGTTAAACACATGATTTAATGCTTCGTTCTTTTAAGCCTTAAATATATAAATAGATGCAGGCTGCAAGGTGCATGCGAATAAATATTGGCAGGATTCAGAGCCTTGTTTAGGGTCACCCTGTGCTTCAGCAAAGCTTCACTCTCTCCTGGGTCAAGCATGGAAATGTGCATAATTCTGGCTGGAAAAGCACCTTTTTGTGAGTTGGGCAGGTACTTGCCATTGCATAGTGTATATTGACTTTATATCAAAGCTGTAACGATGAGGGAGGCGGGCGCCAGATGGGATTAATCTGCCTCAAAATCTTGTTCCCCCATCAGAGCAGCTCTCAGGCACTAACCCAAGGGTGACCCTCCCGGGCCGTCCTTGCAGCCCCCTTCCCTGCTCCCAGCCCACGGGTGTCTCTCCACCCGCTGCAAGGACTGATAAGCGGGGAGGCGATTGCTGTTTTCTCTCTTTGGGGCTGACCTGCGGCTGACCCTGCTCTTGACAGGTAACGCTGCAAAGGCGGAGGGGCACGGCCTGTCCCCATGCTGGCACTGGGGGGGACAGGAGCACATCAGGGCCCTCCTGGGCTCAGGGAATGACTCTTGGGGGGGATAAATGGGTTTGCTGTACAATATGCGGGGATGCTTTGGGAAGCTGTAGCTGCCTGCTCCTGATATGTGCACCTTCCCCATCCATGTGCATGTGTTATGGGCATCTTGCAACCTCCCCCATTCTCTGAGGGGTATTTTAAGAAAAAAAATCATCCTGGCAGAACCCCCTAACTTTGGATGTAAGAGCAGACATCTCAATGCACTCAGAGGGTACAGCTGGACGAGAGCCAGCCTGCAGGGCACGAGGCTGGACCCCGATGGCCAATTTCTCCCCAGTTTGGAGGCAGGAGCCCCCTGTGTTGTGGCAGACCCCCAACACCACCCTGGGATCATGGAGAGGGACCCTGTGCTGTGGCTTGGCCACGTGAACCCTGCCTTGGGACATCCCGATTCTCAGTGCCTTTGAATGTCTGAAACATCAGGGTTTGCCATTTCAAGCTCTTCTTGGCAGCCATAAGGTATAAAAATTTATAATAAAGGAAAGCTAAGATAATTGCACAATAACGCAACTCCAGGAGTAGTGGAAAAGAAAAAAAGAAACAACACTTGTTGCAAGATTCAGGGTTTTATCATCAGAGCTGGAATTGTTATCATTAAAAGCAAATATTGCACACCAGAAATATCTCTGTTATAAAGCCATATGGGAATTTTGCACTAAAAATAACCTGTGTTTCTCTTAGTTGTACTATGGGAGAACCTCTGGACCCTAGCTGTAAATGTGTTAGGAGCCCTGTAAACAAATAATATCAGTATCTCCTTTGTGGTATTTATACCCTGCATAAATACAACAGGGAAAAAAAGCCTTTGTAAAAGAGGGTGAGGAAGCATAGAGACTATAAAACCTGGAGAAGAAGTCACCAGGAGAGACACAAGTGAATACAGAATGTTTTATCATTGAGATCATTCCTCTTAGAGACACAGACTATTTAAATATGTATTTTTAATGCAGGCAAGAAATATAAAGGCAACATAGAGAAGTGAATTTTAAATAAACAAGCAATAAATAACTTGAAAATATACCAACAATGCACGCACAACAAAAAGGTTCATATAAATGAAGGTGCTGATGGCAGAAATGCATTTTGCACAACAGTATATAATAGAAACGCTAACACTTATTAATAGCATAGAAAGATTTGCAGGAATATTGTTTTGGGGCCATAAGGTTATTCATTTCAGAGCTTTAGATTGTCAAACTCCTTCAGAAAAATTACATTCTTCCATTTCAGCTCCTTTAGTATACAGGTATTTTTTTCAAAAAATAATCTCATTCATGTTTTCAGAAATGGGTTTTTTCCTTTAAGTGTTTCAAACAAACTTTTACAAATAACACCTCATTTTGGCTTGTATTGCTCTGATAAATCACTGAAACAACACTCTAAAATATTAGAATCAGTTGACTCAAGGAGTTTAGCATTTAGAAATGAGATAAGAACTGGAAAGTCACCGAAGGCAGCAACGACTTCAAGTCCCAGAGCAAAACTGAGGAAAATCTGTAAAGGGAATTTGCAGTTAATGGAAACACCACTTGAAATATTTACCTTGTCACTTTACAGCATTTTCACTATAGTTTTGTCTTATGTCCAGATAAATACTAATCTCTCTGGCTAATGACCTTTTCCAGTGCTTATCTCCTCCGGCAACCCCATGTCCTTGGATCTCTGATCCTCCTGCTTTTATATCCACTGCTTTCGCCCCTGCTGTACACACGCCCGTGCTGGGGAAGGGTGCGGGGGGTCACTGCGGGTGTGCAGGGGGTCTGTCCTGCCTCTCCTGCGTTTGCATTCCCGGCCACCCCCAGCTGGGTCCTGCTCAGGGACCCTCAGTCCTTGGAGGTGCTGGTGGGATCATGGGGGGTAGCTGGGGCAGGGAAGCCCTGGCAGGGATGGTCACTGTCCGGTCCCCACTGCCAGCTCAGAGCATCGCCCTGGCATGGGCTCACCCCGAGGGGTGACACTGGGGTTTGCCCGCTGACCCCAGAGCTGCAGCCTGCACAGGACATCCTCGCTCCCCTCCAGCCCCGGGCTGCCTCTGGAGAGAGGAGAAGCTGTGTCGGGCAGCTGCCGGCAGCGTGGCCACTCTTCTCCTGCTGAGCCATCCCACATGAGCCCCAGGCAGGCGTGCAGCCCTGGATTTTGGCTGCTGAGAGGCTTCTCTCAGCCATATCCTTTCATGACCCCATTTCCAGATCTTCCCCCGCACCCAGGGACATGTGCATTCCTGCTTGGGGCTTGGGAGAAACCCACCTACTTATTTAAACCAGACCAAGAGGGTGTGAGTGGATTAAGAGAGGATGTAAAGAGGATGTTTCTGCCAGGGTCTGTGCAGACTGTGGCTGTCCTTTGCATGGGACCCTATAGAAAATGCAAGAGCTGCTGTCTGCTCCTGCCCTGGACCTGTCCAAAAAGTGATTTGCCTGGAGGCACCCATGGAGACCTCCACAGCCCGAGGGTGGTGGGCACCCATCAGACCTTCTCCACTGCTATGGCCCCGAGGAAACCCAACCTAACACCATTTCCTGGCAATGGGAAGCCTGAACTTGTATCTATTCCTGCCCTCTGCTTTTTATAAATTAGATCCCAGCATCTCAATGTGTTTTAAGAATTTTCCAAACACTTTATTTATCCCTAGGATCATGCAGGAATAATCAATCCCCTGAGCATCTGGTTCCTTTTGATTTCTTTTCTTCACACAACTTCCCCCCCCAATCTGGAAACCTGCTGGCGAATGTACAATACTGAGCGACTTTACTTATATGGCTTATTCAGTAAAAGCCATCTTCCAAATGCATCCTGCTGTTAGAGGCAACAGCTGAGCAGGGAGGGAGAGAGAAGGGAAGGAGGCTGGGCAGGGAAGAGATGCTCATCAAAGATGGTGGGTTGAGAAGAGGGACAGATGTAGAGGAGAAAGTCAAGACAGCAAAGGCACCAGTGGCTGAGGACAGGGGCTGTGGGTGGGCAGGGAACAGAAGAAAGGTGAGTGTGAGGCAGGGACGCACAGGTAGAGAGGTAGGGAGGAAATCATTGAGTGCTAAGAGGTTTTTCATTTGCAATCCTCGTGCATGCACCGTGGGGTGAAATGTTACTTAAAGCATTGGAGGTTCAATGGATGGGGCCAACGAGTCTGCAGTGAATGTGACTGCGATTGCTGGGTGAACTCATGCAATTTTTCTGCAAAAGTTGTACAGAAACAGCTATATTACGATGACAGCACCTTTTTTAAATTTAGCTGGTTTTACTTTGAAAGTGGATTAGGAAGCCAGAAAAAGGCCATCATGAATACGAAATGAGGGGCGTTATTTCAGGTGACAAATGCATCTTTAAACTCACCCCAGAGTTCATGCTGGTATGACGTTAGAGAAAAGATCCTTCTTGGGACTGTGGGCTGTGGTCTTTCCACCTGGGGCAATGGAAATAGCTCTTAAAATCTGGGCCCAGCTGAGCTGCTGGGTACCTGACCCATAGTGTTACCCCTGCCAGCAGACACTGAGCCCCAAGGCCCTGGAGTGCATCCCGGACTATGGAGCTGTCTTATATCCAGTCCTGCTCCGGGGCAGATCATCCTGCCTCTGTCATATTAATTGGCCGTACTTGGGCAGGCTCCATAAGCCCATCATGTTTGAAGGTTAAAAAGCAAAAGTCCTACCCACTCCCTCTGGCTCAGTGGCTTTCACCCAGTTTTCTCAGAACAGCAATCTCTGTGAAATGGCTCCCATCCACGCCGCAGCCATAAAATAAATAAATGTGTAAATTGACGGGGCACACTTCAGACTTTGAACCGCAGAGCTGGGGAGCCATGACCAGTGTTTTCACAAGCTCACGACTGAGCTCTAGCCCTTTGTAAACTTTTACTGGATTGCCATGGACGTGGCAGAAGCAAACAGTCTGCCTCAGCAATTACAAACACGCAGGGAGGCTGTGGCGGCAGGCGGCCGCCCGGGAAGCCGTGCATGGCACCACCAGACACGGGACCGGGTGACTCACGTCCTCCCCGGCCATAAACCCCGAGGGACTGGTAGGAATTGCAGCCTGGCGGGGCCAGGACCGGGACCGGGGCCCTTGGAGCGGCTCCGCCGAGGGGGCATCTGGGCGACGCTGCTGCTCCCCGTGCTGCCTTATTGACCGCTTAAATCCTCCGCAGATCAAAGCAGGTCTGAGAGTGTCTTCCTAATGCTGCTTGAACTACACTGACCTTTTCCTCTGGAACCTCTGTTAACTCCTGCCCATTACTCATTGTAAACAAAAGGGAGATCCAAAGGGTTTCCAATGGCCAAGATGGATGGGAAATGTTAGGAAGCTGGTGAAGGATGCTCAGGCAGATGACATGATTTAAGGAAAGCCAGGAATTTGGACCCGTGTGGGCTAGCAGCCCCAATCCACATGGTAATGCCTTTAAGTTCGGCCATGTCTCACATAGAAATGGCTTAGAAAAGGTAATGAGCCACACTGGAGCGGCTCAAATATGAACTTTATAGCTTGGTTGTGGGTCAACCTGGAAAGCAATCTCCAGCCCTGCTGAGCACATGCCAGTGTCATGTCATGGTTTGCAGCTATATTGGACAAAATAATCTCATCAAGTTGGAGGGACCTTGAACTCCAGAGGAGCTCTGCTCAGAGCCTTGAACTTTGTGGCTCAGCTCTGCTTCCAACACAAACACTGTGCTGCCATGTGGATATTGGCATTGCAGTTTATCCTCTCCTTTCATATCTTATCCTCTTTGGGAAGTTCTCTGGTATACCTCACATTCTCTTTTCACCGGAAAGACCGTGTGTACAGGCTTGAAACGACATTAAACCCCATCATGGTCCATTACTCTTGTCGTAAAAATGCCTTTTTTCATATAATTCATCAGAAACGTCTGGTTAAACTCCAGGGATATTTCTGCACAGGCTGCAGAGGGGAGGAATGGCAATGCACCCCACTCCCCAGACATGAGCCCATGCTTGTCCTGCGGCATGGAGGTGATAGCCGCTGATGGACAGCAGCCACAGCCAGTCCTGAGCTGGGACCCAAATTCTCCTGAATTCCTAGTGGTCAGGAAAGTGCTGGTAACTGAAAATGGGATGGGTTTTGTGTGTGATGGCTTCTCAGGTTCATATTCAGGCACAGGGATATGACTTATTTGACAATTCAGACCAATTCTTCATGCTCTCCAGTGGACTACTGTTGAGCTGAGCCTGGCAGGCTGCCCTCCTGCCTGCTTTTTCTGTCCACAGCCCAAGTCCTGATGCAGGGGGACTGGAGATGACTGCCAGAGCAAGCATCCTGCTCCTGGCCATCTCCAGCAGACCTGCACCCCGGTTTTGATTTAAGCGGGGCTCATCTTTCCCCAACCATAAACCCCAACTTGTTGCCTGCGCCGAGCCCTTTATCTCTCCTCAGCTGGAAACGAAGGTGTGGGGTGCGACATGGTACCAGCAATGCCGATTTCCCGTTCGATGGTGAGCGATAACGTGGAGCCGCTCTCACCTGCTGCCAGCCAAGCAGTACCCGCCAGGCAGCTGCCCCATGCCCAGGCACGCTGCCTCCCCCGATCACCTCACGGGCGTAGATCAATTAATCTCTGACTTTTCCCCATTCCCTACCTGCGCAGCCTGGCCCTTGGCCCAGGAATTTTCCCCTGGCTTCCCGTGGAGTCCGCTGTGAACCCTCAGGAAAGTGCTTTTGAAATATCTCTGCCTGGGCAGCCTCGGGACTTTGGGTTTTTTTGGCATTAATGGCCAGGGATTTAGATTTTTGGGGTTCATGTTCTGGTACTGCGGGAGGGAGACACAATTCCCTGTGTGGAGGCTGGGCAGTTTGGTAACTCCTTCATGTTGTGGGTTGTTTTTCATGGAGCTGCAAGCGTGGGATGGAGAAGAAGAGAGGGGGAATAACCACCCCACAATTCTGCCCTGAAACAAGGGAGTTTATGATCACTTTAGCACTTTAACTGCACCCTGTAAGCCTGTGCAGTGCCGTTTACATGGACAGACTAAAATTGCTGCTACGGTTTCACCAAGTCAGGAGCAAGATGGGTGAAACTCATGAATACGAAAAGCAAGAAACCAGTTTCGCCCTGGGAAGACCGAGTTTTGCACTGGGGAGAGGGAGAGCCCAGCCCTTGGCCAGGGATTTGGGGTTTGTGGTCTGCTGGGCACACAGTGACCTCTACTGTCTTCTCCCCAGCAAACTCCAACCCGGCAGGAGAAGGCAGATGGACATGCATCTTTTATGGGGAATACAAGCTGTGATTATTGGCCAGTGCTGTATTAATCGCATTACAAGTGCAGCCGAGGCAGGGATGCCGCACGCTCGCCCCAGCCATTCTTTAGTGCCATCTTCAGGCAAAGCTTAAATATTGCTGAGATCAAAGAGGTGAGCATGGCACCAGCCAGGCAGCCAGCTCCTCGTCCTGCCATGCCAAGGCCCAAGGAACGGCTTCAGCACTTTTTGGGGTCTGCACGGGTGAGTGATTTGATCAAGGTCGGCAGGGACTTTCCCAGGACTGTGGTGATGGGCACAGCATCTCTTGCTTGAGAATAGGTACTGAGAAGTTATTCCAGGAGCTGGAGCAGCCACCAGGTAAACTCCAGCCCAGCAAGCTGGAAGGCGGGGTAATGTCAGTATTTTTCTGAATAAGGTATTCACCTACAAAATCGCCCTTTTCGGTCCTATTTAGAAAGGGGGTAGCAGAAAGGGCTGGGGATTCCCACTGCGCTGCCTCCCCCATTCTGCTGGGTGGGATCCAGGGAGCAGGACGGGGTGACGGGGGGGATGCAACCCTGCACGGGCTCCAAGGACAGCAGCCCCTTCACTACAAGCCCTGAAATACTTATTGCGCCTCACTTTGCTCAGACTGCTCCCTGCAATATGTACTGGTGTGCATTAGAGCTGCAGGTCTGGCTGTACAGCCTGGATGGCCAGGTTGGGGTTACCTCTGCTCTCTTAGAACCTCCGAGGTTCCGGAGCAGGCAGGGGTTATATGGTGCTGCCTGCTCAAGGCTGGAAGCAGCTACACTACAACCTGGCATGCACATGCTGGGAGCAGCTCCTCCACTGTGGATGGAAGCAGCAAATAGAGCTGAAGGTCCCATCCAGACCCAGAACCCCTAGCAGCTCCTGGGGGGCTCCCCAAAGTTGCTGGGGCTCCGGCATGCTCATGTCTCAAAGCTGTGACCTCCAGCTTTGCCGGGCTAGAGACGCAGGATGAGAAAGGCTCCAGCCTTGCCTGCCTCCTGCACACATCTGGCACAGACATGGAGCCGATCCTGCAAACCGTTGCTCGTGTTCCTCTTCCGCTGGAGGATTTTTCAAAGACCAGGCTTCCTACAGCTGATTTACAGCACTTTTTAAAGCAAAGGGGTGATTCCAGAGAAGCCACCAATTATGTTGATGAAGAGCCTGACAGTAAACAGTGTCTTTTCTCCCTCTAAAAGAAAAAGACACGGAGGGAATTCAGCATCTTCCCAACATCAAAGCTAATAACAGAAGTGAAGTGAGACTCTGACCTTTAACAGCCTGCCTGTTAGTGTGGATTATATCATGTCAGCAGCCATCTGCAATATAAACTATACCTGGCTTTGATGAGACCTCTTATAGACCTTTAAATGGGTGGAAATACTGCACGGCTTTCTGCAGCGAGGAAACCACATGAATACCAAGGCATTAGCTACGCAGCACATGGGTCCTACCCAAGCTGCTGGATCGCCAGGGCTACCAGGACCCTTGCACAGCCATGTCTGGGAAGCTGGAGCCAGGGCAGGTTGTGGCTGTCCCTGCCAGCCCCAGGGTTCAGCTATTTCAGAGTATTTGGGCCAGTATCACCTCCTGGGCCTTTTCCTGAGAGCAGAACGAGGTCGTGTCCCTGCTCTCATATTGAGAGATTGGGTCTCTGGAGACTTTAAGGGTTTATCAACCTGATTGACAAATTCATCTATTTGGGCAGCCTCCGTCCCTATTTTTGCTGGTCTTTCTTTTCCTTCCACCCAAAATGCCACCCCTCAGATGCTCTGGGGATGGACAGTCCCCCCGAGATGCAGTACGCATCTTCCCACAGTGTCATCTCCGGTTTCATGAGGTGCTGGCACAAACCTCAGATTTCTCAGGTGGTTAACCAAGCTTGCAACCTTATAGATTTCCAATTTTCCCTGGGTTTCCCCCTCCTCCTTCATCTGGAGACTGGGGAACAGTGAAATATAAAATCGCAGGGCTAAATATAGCAGAAGCTACTTCCAGTAATGTATTAGCCTAAGTGTCCAATAATTAAAGCTAAACGGGAGTAGAAAGTCTGTGTAAAGCATATGCATTGCCCGCATGAATACCAAGTGCCATCATTAGGAGTGCAGTATCACATGGATGCTGGTGACCATGAGCCAGCACAGGCAGCCTGTGCTACTAACAGGGAGGGTGGAGGAAAATGCAGGTGACATTTAACTTCTTGAAATATTAAGGGACTGCAGGAAAAACATATGTTTAGGACAATTTTGTGTTAGATTATGTCAGTGATTCCTGGAAGCTGAGCAGTGCTTTGCTTAACAGAAAGCACAGCACTAACCAGTGCCTGTACAGAAGGAAACCTGGCTTCTTGCAGACATGCAGGACAGGCAGCTCAGTACTCAATGCACCAGCAAAGAAATGGAGAGAGCAGTTGTAACTCTCGTGCCTTAAAGCTGTGTGTCTAATCCGGCTCTCCTGAGCGAGCTGCAAATGTTTGGTACTGCCATGCACATTTGCAGTGATTTTTTTTGGAAGTCTTATCAGTTTGCAGCACAGCGAGACCCCACGTTACTGCTGCCATTTCTGCTAAGGTCCAGCTCGGAGGGGACAGTGCATGAACTGTTCCACCTTGAAGCAAACTGCCATGCTTTGCTGCCTTCCTGCTCCCAGTAATGACGGAGCCATTTGCTGGTTGATGCCAGAGGCAATTTAGGGACCCTTTTGTGCTGTCTTAGCTGTGCTGGCCATAGCATTGAAGGCTCCAAACCCAGCCTTTGCCCCCACCTTGGGGCTCCTGTGCAATCTGGAGACTGATTTGCGATCCTGACAGCACAGGGCTCAGTGCTGGGGCAAGCCGGCACTGCTCTAGTGTGGTAAGAAGTGTGTAAAGGCTCTTCTGCATTGAAGCTTTGGGGGTAGATAAGGGTAGAGAGGGATCAGGGATTGCAGGTGCTGGTAGCAGGAGTTTTCCTTCCACACAGAAACATCTCAGTGCGTTAGAAGGTGATAGCCAGAGCTCCCCAAAGAGGATCCAGAAATAGTAGGTCTGATGGAGCCATGGAACATCACTTAGAAGCCAATCTAATTTCTTAAAACGTTGAAACAACTCACTGACTTCTCAGGGGACTTATCCCTAGAAAAGATGTTTTCTTAACCATATCAGAAAGTAAAGAAGAATGGAGGAGAGAAAAAAGTTATCATTACGCTAACACCTGGAGAAAGCACTTAAAGCCAAGCATTGGGTAGGATAACTCTGCTCCTAAACAAACCTGATTTGTTAGGAAAACTCATCCATTTACAGTCCATAAGTTAAGGGCTCAGGGTCCTGTGCACAGCGGTGTTTCAGTTGTCAAGGAATATGGTAATAATGTTTTATGGAAATGTCTGAGACTTCCTCTCCACGGGGCCCTGGCTATTTCTGTTATGAAATACACAATGCTTTTGCATCTCGAAGTCCTACACATTGAGCCATAAAGACAAACATGAGTGATCTTGTATCTTCTGGGGCTTTATGATGTTATAAAATATGTTTTATGTTCCAATCAGCAGCGACAATTTATGAACAGAGAGGCTTGAAAAGATATAACATCAGACTATGTATTTTAATATAGTTTGAGAGAACTGTAATGCCTTGAATGACATTTGCTCTCAATGCACATGGAAAATGAATAGTAATGCAGCAGAGATTGATGGTTTATTTCATCGGGAAGGGTCTTCTGTGTGAAGAGTTTTATGAGCATTATAGACAATAACTAGTTGGCTTAAGGAAGACAATTTATTGGCCATGTGGCTACCTTCTCCTAGAGTGCTCACATTTTCTTAGTGCCTTGTTTGTGAAATTTGTTAACATCAGTTCCAAGAGGTGTCCCCCCCATAAGTATGAATATTAGAGCCTGAGATAGGTATCGACCATTTTTATTAATGTTTCATTTTATTTACACAATGTATCAGTTATAAGAATGTATTATGAAGTAACACTGAAATGATCTATTTTATATGCAACTCCTCTGGGGAGTGAAAATAAACCTGCTCAGAAGTGGAAGTAACGCGGGTGTCAGGTAAGAGTTAGAGCATGCTCTTTGTTGAGTATTGGTCACGTTTAAACATCCCGTTTTTAAGATTACACGGAGTATTTATTGCTAGTGCTGGATTTTTGTGAGTTCAGCATGTTTTGGTAAATCATCCCCAAAGCTCCTGTTGTAATTCATGTTTGGTTAAGTATTGCTGCAAAGCACAATATGCAAAAGGATGCTCAGGCTGGCGGTGGCACAGAGGCTCGACTCTGCTGATTGAAAGCAGCTGTTGAGTCTGCAACGACCAGTCTGTACTTGGGCTCCTGTGCTCAGACTCTGGGATGCACCCAGGCTTGGGTAAGTTTTGCCATCCCACACCTGAGTATTTTTTGCTGCTATTTACTTGTGCCCAAACCACCACCGAACACCAGTTCCAAGAGTCCTGTGACAGAAGAAGCAGCCGAGTCCCCATTCTCATATTAAAGTGCATTTTTTAGCCACCACATTAGCAGGGAAAATTTGGAAAATGCACTTTTTTAAAGCCTCCTTGTGAGAAAGCAGGGAGAAAAATGACAGCAGCCAGCTTTGCTTTCAAAGCAGGTGGGAGTCTCCTGAAAGGACCAGCTTATGATTTGTTTAATGCTGGGCATCGCAGCTATAATTTGCTAGTCTGCAGTGAAATGGAGGAGAAGATGGCTTGCCTCTGCAGAGGGGAAAGGGTTTGGAGGCTGACGGGTCATTGCGTGGGCAGGAGATGGAGGGAGCAGCATGGCTCTTGCCCAGCTGAGCTCGCTGCAACCTCCTCCTCCTGCTGCTGGCACAGCCATGGGAGCTGCCTGCTCAGGGCAGTCAAGACCCTGACCCAAACCAGAGGTGCTCACAAGCCTCGCCGGCATCAGCATCAGCTGCTGCCACGTCACCAGAGCAAAACCTGCCCCGCTCGTCACCGCTAGTGCATTTGTACAAAGCTTCCAGTGCCAAGTGCAGCTCCATCCTTACGAATCAATGGGAAATTGTCAGGAATCAATGAAGAGAATCCCAGCCAGCAGCCTGCCAGTGGGGGTGGCACTCCGAGCGGTGAGGGATTTTAGGCAGCAATGGGCTGGGTCAACAACAGCTTCACGAGAGAGGTGGCCACGAAACACTGAAGGGTGAAGCATAAGCATTGCTGTACTGCAGTGTGGGGTCACTTCAGCGGGAGCTTTTGCACCATGAGATCGGAGCCAGGCGTTATTGATGCCTCCAGAGTACTCACACGAGAGCACCTAAAATCTCGCGGTGAGGCCCTGGTCCCCCTTGAGGCAATGCCAGAGGTGAACATTTCATTCCTTAACATCCCCCTTATTGTACCTCCTGATTTATTTTTACTGTAGGAGTTTTATTAATGCTGTTGACTCTCCTGTGCTTAGTACAGGCCCCTCCACAGTAATTAAGCATTAGCTAATATCTGCTCATTGAAAACCATAAGAGAGCTTTATTATCAGGCAGGAAAAGACTGCATTGATTTAGACGACACAGTTCACATGGTAATTTCCGTGCCACCTTAAAAATCACTGCAAAGTGATCTCTGGAAGGTAATAAACAAGATGCAAAATCACCATGATAACATAAATCACTGTGAACTCACTTGATATTAATAATGACTATGCCATGGATCCATCCAAGGGAATTGCTTTGTAATGCAGTATCAATGTCCCATTATTTTAAAGTGTCACTAAAGTAAAAGGGAAAATGGGATTCTTTATAGGATATGTGGGATTTTATTAAGCGCTTGTGTGTGGAAAGGAATAGGCGAGCATGGGTGTATCTAGCGGTCATGACATCTGCTAAGGATGACCAATTTGTCCTTTCAAACCTATGTCACCTGAGTCCCCCCCATACAACAGCCTGTCCTTAGAACCAGGGCGGGAGAAACTGAACCAGAGAAAATAATCATGAGCATCAGCCTTCTTGTTCCAGAGCCCAGGACAGACAGGGAAAGGCTGATGGACACATCTCCTCTCCTGCTGCCTGCCTCCAATGCACACGATGCAGCTTCAGCTCCCAGGGTGTCACGGAGAGTTAGGAACAGAGGAGGTGGATTAGACCCTTCTGGCTGGCATGCAGTGAATTATGTGTTAGCTCTACATACAGCCGTTCATTAGAGATTTACCAGCTGCTTTTTGCCTAAATATTTGCTTAAAACCCTCAGCATATTTCATTCCATAGATTATTTTTTCCTACCAGTTATGAATCAGGGCTAAAAGCGTTTTAGAAAGAAAACACACTTTGCCAAAGTCAGATGTTGCATTCAATCAAAATCCATGAGAAACTTAAGACTGGTTGGAAATACGAAGCGGGTTAGTGTTCACAGTACTGGCAAGTCGGTTGTTCTAAATTTTGGCTGGGACCAGTGACTGGGACCAAGTCACCTGGGACAGATGCAGTCAGAGAAGAGATGAGCTCATTCCTGCAATTTTCAGTCTCTTCTTCTCCAGCAAAATCAATAAGAAAAAAATATTCTTTTTATTTTCACTGTTTAATTTTTCCTTTTCAGTGGTATAAGCCAAATTTTCTGCCATTCCTCTAAGTACACAAGAACACAGTAAATTTTGCTGTCAGTCTGGCAACACTTCTCTAACAGCACTGGAGCTCTCAGCTGATGCCAGTCTTCCCTAAGAAGGGTCTGTTGAAGGCAGCTGTACTGGCCCAAATGGTGGTGGGAATCACTGTAGACAGGGATATGGGAAGGCTATTTCATTTTATCTCTTTATTTAAGTTTTGTTTCTATTATAAAGTCAACATTTCAAACTTGCACTGAAGCTCTGAAATTCTGCCTGGTAACGACAAATTTATAAGGGGTTGAAAAATCTGTGCATCTGTCTCAGCTATCCCAGAGTTTTTCCCTGGAGCTTCCTGAACAGAGAAATGTTGAAGCAACATTTAATTTCATCCAATTTTGAGATATTCCAGGTTAATTATATTTTAGAAGTTTTTCTTTTTAGTACAGCCTGAATATTGATGCCATCCTAGCAGAATGAAACAAACTGAGACAATTCAGAGAAACTCCAAATTCCCAACAAAAACTTTCAGAATTTGCATCCAAAGTCAGGATCTGTCTCTAGACTCCGTGAGGAGCCAGATCCTCCTCTCATGCCAGTCAACGTAACCATCAGTCAATGAAACTGGATCAATTAATGTTCCTTGAGGAGCTGAAACCTTCACCTCTCTACCTTTGCGGAGCAATGCCGATGCACCCCCAGTAGGGGAACTGGTACCAGTGGGCACCAGCGTGTACTGTAGGAGCTTTACCAATTCAAACCAGCTGAAAATCTGCATTAAGTGATTTTTTTTTTTTTTTACAAGTCCTTAATCCACTAGGTTAAAGCTTTACAGTGAACAGAGTACAGACCAGGACAGTCCAGCACTTCAGATTGCAGCTGCTAAAGCCAGTCATCCCCCTCATCTCAGTGTTTGAAATAAATCCTTACATGGGTATCTTAAAGAGCTGGACTAACTCCCCAAAGCATTAATGGGTGTTAAGTGGCGTGCTGAGATAAGAGTACATCCCATTGTTAGGAATGACCGATAGAGCTCAGGGGTCAAGTGAAATTGTGCTTATCTGCTGGCAATTCAACCTTTTTTCTTCCTGTGTTTGCTGTCTAGAAGTTTCTTCTGGGGGAGAAAAAAAAAAAAAAAAAGAGAAAGAAAAGTGTAAACCAGCCATTATTTTAATCAGGAGTCAAGCGAAAGATTCTCCAGGGGCTATTGGCAGATGAAAGAGAGATACAGCACTTTGGGTGGAAAAGCCAGGGGATGCCTTCCCTGCATGATGAGACCCTTGGGACCACCAAATTATTACAAATTACAGGGAAGTCAGAGCATCCTTCATGAAAGCAATAGTGCAGGTAAAGTCCTTTTCCCACCAAATAACGAGCAGACAGAAGTTTCCTCACTGCTTTAACGCACAGAAGTTGGCACGTAAAACCTACAAACGTTCTGGTGCCTCATGGGTGGCTGGACCTCCCAAGGATGGCACGGTGAGAGTCCTCTGGTTACAACTTCTGCATTGGGAAAGCAATAACAGCACAGTGCTCCAGAGGAGAGCTCCACTTTTCCACACTTTGCTGGACTCAAAGTCTTTTGTAGTTGTAGCTGATGTGTTTTGGAGTGAACTGGGTGGGAGAAGGTCCCTGGCTGTGGAACGGACTCTCTGTTCTTGGCACAGCAAAGTCCACTCTCTCTACCTGGGATGTTCGCCCAAGATTTGATTAAAAGGTTGTTGCAACCAGGGAGAAATGAGGTTCTTAGGTACTGGGATAGGTCCCAGCACATCCATTTCACGGGGACAGCTTGCAGAGCGAGCGATGGCAACAGTCCGCGTCTGCCTTACCCAGGGGCATCTTCACTGGGGTTAGGGGAGCACCTTAATAGTGAGATGACAGCAGAGGAAGAGGTGAGGTAGGAGAAATGCCCTTTAGAAGCAAATACCTAACATTTTTGCTTTTGTGGAAAGGGACCAACTTTTTTAAAATGAGGAACTTGAAGTCACAAGCGAAACAAGCAGCTGAACTTTGTATTGCAGTTCTCATGACAAAGCCCAAGGGGTTTTGATCACTCTGTGAAATGGTTCAGACTGCTGGGCTGCACACAAACTCTCCTAAATAATCCTACCTTGTTTCCCAAGCTCTGCAGTCTTTCTGAGACCTAAATCAGCATTTAGCTGGCTGGGCAAATTCCCAGTCCCACTGAGATCAATGGATGCTTTGCACTCACATGCAGCAGGACCAGGATCTCACGTCCCTGTATTTCTCTCTGTTTCCTTGCTGGTCACCACACCAGAAGGTTTCCATAGTTCTCAGAACTGCAGAAATGACATGGGTGGTCTAATTCCATGCAAGTAGAGTTGAGATTTGAGATGCAAATGCAGCCCAGTTAAAATCAGTAGCTGCAGACCCCTGAGCTCTTGACTCTGACCTGCTTTCAGCCTAAAGAGCACACTGGGAAGGCAACAGCTACATCACTCCCTTACTGGAATCTGATAAATCCCTATAAAAATATTATTTGAAGGCTGAAACAATCAAATGTGTCCTTCCCCACGCATTAAAGTACAATATCCATATATAATGGCAAGTATTCAAATGAGCGGCAAAGAACGGATCTCTTCAACACAGTGTGTTAAAGCAATTTGTTTGTAACCCTGAAGGAGCCCGTGATTTCCCTGCAGCTCTTTGGTTTCAGTGATGAAGCAACCCTGGGGTGTTGCAAAGTTGGGTAGGAAGGCTTTTACTGCGCTGTCAAGTCTGAGCACAGAAATAAGAATATATACTCTCCTTCCTTCTGATTAATAGTTCCAGTCAACATCAGCTAACTTATTCCTATTGACAGATCTATGAAATACTTGCAGAATCAACAGCTATAAAATGGATGGCAATGCACTGGCACCATAAAGCCGTAACGTTCGTGTCTATTGCAATCAAGGCTTTTAAAACCTAATTACTTCTGGGTGACATCAGTCATATATTTTCATGTGAAATTACAGTGGCATGCAAGTGCCCAGCAAAATAAAAGAAAACAAATGATGTCCTATAATAACGGAGAAGTGAACTATCATTTTTAATCTGGCATGAAAGCTCCAACTGATGAAGCTTAATACAACTTGTTAAAACACCTAACAAGCGGGGAAGTGATTAAGTATTGTCCTTTTGCCTCTGGGAAATGGGATCTGCTCTCAGCAAGCATGGAGTGACTGAGATAGCCCTTTGGAGCTGATTGAGCTGCACATAAAGTAACTTCTAATGATCTCAGTCCACTTTGAGCCATAAAGATTTAGAAGGGACAATATTTTAGAAATGATCAAGTTCCACTCTTTTTATTAGTGAGGATAAAACACCTTTGTGGAGGAAATTAAACAGAATAAATTGCTGAAGCCTTCTGCAGCTTCTATCATTTAGCTGTGTCGGAAGAGTGCAGCACAGCAGACACCAAAGGGGAGCAGGAGCTCATCCACAGTGGAGTGAAGTGAGGGGAAAACCTGCCGTTTGCTCCTGAACTGAAACATGAGGAGTTTCCAGGGTGAGTAAAATCCTGTGTCTGGTAAAACTCTTCTGAACAACTCCATTGACCTGATGCTTTTAGAGAAGGGCGTGAAGACACCTCACAGCCTCCAGCTCCACTACCTTTGCAGTGTGCCTGTGTTATCTCCCTCTGTCCCTATGGGGAAACTGAGGCACTCACAAACCGCAGTGGGGTTTGGGGCTGTGCAGGGCAGACAGAGCCTGAGGCTGCCCAGGCTCCCTTTGCAGCTGGGGTGAAGGAGGACCATCCTTTGGAGGAGCACGCAGAGGGCTCCAGGCGTGCTCCTGCCCTGCTCTCCAAATTGCTGTGTTACTGCCAAATCACCTCCAGTGCTAATCTCTCCACAGGGACAAACCTGCACAAGTTCCCAGTTCCTGCAGCGGACCATGGCAGAACCTGCTACAGTTTGTTCTTCTGACTTTTATTAAGGACACATTTTTCAGGAGATGTTTCTTTTATGGTGTTTAAATTAAGTTTTCAAGGTTAATTGTCCAGTTTGATGTCTTTGTTTCAATAAATAATTCAGAGACAGTTTACATCCTCCCATGTGAAGATGCTACTGAGGTTACAGTCGCAGCCAGGCACTTCCTCTGATGTGCTATTAGCTAATGTGCTGAAGGTTTTTCCACCTCATTTTGGAAGCATTTATGCTCTTCGAGAGGACATTTGAATGGAACTGAAGTTCACTGGAAGGGACTGTAGTGAAGACAGCCAAAGCCCCAAGCTATCGATAAAGTCACTGCCAACGTCCATCGTCCAGTGATTTTCCTGTTGTCAGCCACCAAACAGCAATAGCACAGCAATAATTTTAGGTCTTAATCACAACCCACCAGACTCAGTTCAGCAGGTCAAATTGAGCAGCCTTTTACATGCTCTTTGGGGACTCTTTGTAGAGCAGCTAACTCAGACAACTCTTTTCTGCAAGCCTCTGAATTGTCACCAGAGCTGATAGAGACACTGTTAGGAATTTCATGTCGCTAAACTGCTGTGTGGTATATATGAAGTTGCTTCTCTTAGTCACATTTTTATAGCTCTCTTGCAAACAATCTACAAGACTGGTTTTCCTACAGGCTTGTATAATGGGATCATAACCCTGCCGGGACTTCCAGGTACCAATGCAAAAAACCCATATGAATCATAAATATTCCTGCGGTGCCTTAGTGCGAGTTTCAGGGCTGGGAGAGTCCCAGGAGAGCACTGCTGGGGACAGTGCTTGCTCCTGCCCCTCAGGGACCAGGAGCTGGCAAAAGAGAGGGATGCTTCTTCTCTTATCAACGTTGGAGGAGTCTTGTGGGACCAATTAGTTAATGTCCTTACCATACTACCAATATATAAAGCAAAAGATTTGCAGTGCTTACTAAATACCAGTCTTTTCCCTGTTAATCAAACTCCATGCTGAGTTAACAGCATCAGGATTTTCAGCAAATCCACCAGCCCCAATATCTATAGGTGCTTTATAATATCAAACCCCATCATCCCTCTCAAGTACCAGTGCAGGTTTGCTGGCACCACGCTTGCCTGTGGGTCAGTAGGTCGTGGAGGATTCAGGTAAGAGCTGTAGCTGGATCAGTCCCGGTGCTGACACTGCAATGCAGCTCCGATGCAGAGCTCCTGGCAGAGGGACATTGATTCAATGGTACAGTTGCTGTCCTTTAAATAAAGGTCACGTTGCAGAGGCTGGCTCTGCTCGTGTGTGTGTGTGTGTGTGTGTGCACGTGCACCTGGAGGGGAAGGCTGGACCCGGAGTTTGGGTAAGAGCAAGCTGCTGTGCCCTGCATTAGTGCCAGGGGTGGGGATGTGCTGGGATGGGGCCCTTGGCCTGTTCACCCCGTGCTGAGGATGCAGAGCTCTCCCAGGGTAACCGACTGGAAGGCACAGGTAAGCCCTCACTCTGCAAGGACCTAGGGGCTCAGCAGAGCAAAAACTGGTACCTAGAGGATGCTATTTCCATAGCTGTCTGGTTACCCCACGACCCATTTTTTGATCTACTCGTGGAGAGAAAAAAAAAAAAAAAGATCTGAATTTTGCCTGCTAGAACAAATTACGGCTACAAATATTCTCACTTAAAAAAAATGCAGCTATTGGCAACCTGGCTCATAGCTGAGCAGGGCTTGCAGAGCAGCAGATTCTGAGGTTTGCAACTGGCAATGTATTCAGGAGGCATCTGATCAAAGCTATAAAAGGGGAAAAAAATCATCAAGGCAACATTGTAAAAGATGATAGTTGTTAAATCTAATTTCAATACTGTGTGTGCATAACCTCTAACTCAGAAGCATCTAAGCATTCCAGACATGGCCAGTACATTGTAATTTTTGCATCGTTTCACATTACTCACAAGGTACATTAGATGGACACTGAAGGATGAATTATTCTTTTCAGCAAAACATTTTTGTGGAGTAAGTAAATTTATCTTGCGGGGAGAGTAAAAGGAAGAAATATGGCATTAAAATGTGCAGATCTGAGTTGAACACATCTCTCTCTTACAGGGAAACCATGATTTAAGTGCACTCTATTACTAATGTTTAATAAAAGCCATAATTCAGAATGTCAGGCTGAGGCTGTGTGCATTGAAACTATGATTTGGGGAAAAAATGACATAGACATTTTTCAGTACAGTAGCTCTTCTTTAAGCCATTTGTCTGCAGGCCTAAATTAGCTTTGAAATGTACTTTATCTTTTCTAAAAAGGCATTGATACAGCGATTATGTTTTATCAATTAATTTTACCCAGAGCATCGAAGAGGACAGAGGTTCCCGGAGCCGGGTGCCTGCTGACCTTCCCCTCCCCAGCGCACGCAGGGGCTGCCAGGGAGTGGGCAGCAGGTCACGTCGCTGCTCCTTTGCCTGTGCTCCTGCATCACTTGCAGCTTTGAGGGACCTTGGGAAAGTTTACGAGCGCACAGACTGAACCTCTGCCTGCCTGCAAGCGGTTCTCCTAAAATATTTGGTGTCTCACCGGCCATGTTTCCGAGGTGGGGAACTCCTGCGCTATCTATACCGTTGCCAGCAGACTGTGTATTGCTCTGCCAATGCTGGCTCCGAGGGGAATGCGGGATTGACCGATTGATGGAGAAACAAAGCAGCTATTGCGCGTCTCTTGCCTTGACACTTCGCAGACCCAAGCTGGCAGACAGACCCGACCAGAGCTGACTGCGGGCTGGTCTCCGCTTGCTGTATAGTTGATACCCATTCTATTCTTCTGAAAAGTGCAAATTTCGAAGACTTTGGTGCTTTCCACTGCAGAGCAAACCCCCGGTGCTCCCCGAGCAATAGCAGAAGAGCAATGCCGAGCTTGAAGCTGCGTCCCTGGTGTCACAGCAGCTCCCGCTTGGGAACACAACTGGAACGCTGCCCTTCTCCAACGACACCACCCCCTCTGAGAGGGTAATTCAGCCAGTGGTATCCCTCCTGCAGCCCCATTAGGCATGTCATTAATGTCTGTGTGTCCCCATTTAGATGTCACGCAGAGTTATCAGTCCCTTGAGATCCATCGGACAGTTGTCAAGTGGGAGTTTCTTGCGCCCAAGCCTGCAAACACAGACTGTGAAAGTTATACCAGAGCCTGAAGGTGTTCATGGACATATAGTTATTAGAAATGCTCCAGGTTTTATTTTGCTCTCTCTCCCTCTACTTCCCCTCAATAAAAGCTGTTTCTAGATAAAAAAAATAATAAGCCAGCAGCTTGTCTGATCTCTGCTCTGCACCTTCACATGTGTGCCGCTGTCACTGAGCCTGCTCAGCTCCTGCCTCCCGATGCTTCGCTGAATCTCACCCTGCCTTTAAGGGGGCTGAGGCCAGCTCTCCTGCCTGCTCTGGGCATGCTGCTGCCTGCAGCATCCCCACGGTGACCCACGGCTGCCCGGCACAACCCTCCCAGCTCCGCAGGTGGCCACAGATTAATCTGCATCTTGACCTGCAGGACTAAAAGTCACTCCATGAGTTAAAAAAAACCAAAACACCTCCCCTTCCATTTTCCTTTTCCCACTGTGCAGGGTGCTGGGTCCTGCTGGGAGCATGCTGGTGCTGGGGGGGAGCCCTCGTGCATCTGCTCAGGCTGCTGCAAACCCAGCAGGGGTTCTCTCATTGCAACTGCTCCGTCCTTGGGAGCATTATAAACTGGTGTCAGGCTTGCAAGACCTTCCCAAAGTCATGTACGCAAGTCAGTAACTCCTGGATTTAAACCAAGCCAGAGCCCAGCGTGAGCAGTGGAGGGGGCTGGTTTACACCAGCAGAGGATCTGGGCCATTAAATATCACTTTCATTTACAATCTGACCCGCAGCTGGGACATTTATTAGCACAAACCAATTCCCCTTGGGGCAGGCAAAGCCTGGGAGCTCGATGCTGTGCCTGGCCCTTGCTGTGCCTCTCCTGAGGAAATGCTACCTGCGAGAGGCTCTCCTCCCAGGCACCCCAGTGCCCGCAATTAAACTCTCCTTAAACTTTAAAGGCATACTTAAATGTGTTTTTATGGCCCCATTACTTTCTCTTTATAACCCTAGGTGAAGGCTGGAATCCTGTCCGAGACATCTTAAAGGTTATATGTACAATTAGCTGGTTCTCATCACGTCCTTTAATATTTCACTTCATAAGCCAAAATAAACCCCCATAAATCAGCCAGATGCCGGTGGCCATACGGAGCGCAGGGGCACCGGCGGGGTGAGGGGACTGCCACCCCTCCCAAATATTAACGGGTGACTTGGCTACAAAGAAAACGGTGCTGGATGAGAGCTGGAACTGTCTCCTCGCGATTTCAGCCGGGATGCGGGCTCTTCTCTCTCACTCCCTAACCTGCCTGTGATGTTGGGGCAGAGTCATTAATGACAGATGTGTAAACTTTTGCATGGAGGGATGCCAATATTTTGCATACTTACGCAGTGCTGCCATAAATATTAATGCGGTGCTAATATGGGAAGTTCCACCAGCTGTGTCCATTCTCGAGGGATACTTCAACTATTTATATTCAGGGTAATGAGCAAGCTGTTATTATATAATCAGGCTGTTGGAGAAGCCTTTGGAATAAAAGTCTCGCTGAGAATTAGCCAACAACTGGAGCGTGTTTGGAGCCATGAGACATCACAGATTTAATGACGGAGCATTTGACAGAGCAGAGGCAGGACAGGAAAAAAACAGGAGAAGGAGAAAGGTCCTGAGAGTTAAGCTCCTGAGTAATTAATGCCAATTGGGATGATGAGATTTTTTTTGCAGTTGCAAATTTGGCTTCTTCCATAGCATCCAGCTTTAGCCCTGGGAGCAACACTGGGAAAGTATCTGGTATTTATCTTTAGCCTTAAAAATGAGTGCTGAAGTGGAGGTGAGGTGCCACCAAGCTCATGGCTTGTTTTTGAGCTCCCATGGACAGACCCAACTCCCTGGGAAGGAGGAGGTAGCTCTCCCCAAGTCCAGCACAGACTTATATTAAGAAAAATAAGTGAAACACCCAAAAACCAAACAAAGACCAAAATTCCTACTTGCAAATGAAATCTCAAATTTCTTGCACAAAATATTAAGTTCCCAAAGGAGGCAAAACCAAGGAAAGGTCAACATTTGCTCAGCGTTTGCTCATCCATGCTGAAAACCACAAGCCAGAATGAACTTTATTGCACTCCCGTCTCACCAAGCACAACCTGCTTGCTTTAATCAGAGCTGGAATGATGCTGCTTTCATCTGACTTGAGAATCCGCCCTCTCTTCTCGTGCTAAAGCTGGTTTTGTGTTGATTTTATTACTGTTTTGGACTCACACAACACAAATGACTGATGAGCCAAATCTGTGCCACATGCTTGGATGTATTACGCTCCTATTGTCTTTTTTTGCATCAAATCTGTGCTTTTTACAATGCAGACTTCTTCCTCTTTGAAAAAGATGCTGGAGAACAGTTTGGAAGTGATTTAAATCCTCTCTCCCCCTTTTTTGGGGAACGATGAATATTTAATTGAGTTGAAGGTGGATAAATGATCATTTTCTTCATCCTATATGGTAGCGAGTAGTAAATTACTTTACCAGGAACACAGTTATAATTGCAAAATTGATAACAGAGGTGTGAAAATTTACACCTGTGATAATAAAGACTAGCTTCCCATCGTACATCGACGTTATATCTTATGAGTTATCACTTGTGCATGATCTAAATATTTCATATAAGCCAGCAATCAGAGCCTTCAGCTCACCAGGTAAGAAATAACCTGCTTTAATGTTTCATATGCAGATATATATTACAAATAACGGCATCTTCTGCGGGCACCTACACACCTGCACAGCAGTGCTCCAAGGATGGGTGTTTGTGCACCTGAAAACTGATAGAGAAACCCAACACCGTGCTGCAATGCAGAGTTTAGAGGAAGCATGGCAGGGAGGGCAGGAAAGCGCATCATAACCTTGGGCAGACCCAGATTAAAAATTGCTATTTGGCATCCCCCGACTCTGGGCTGAGTCGCCGGTGAGTTGCCAACAAGAGGGATCTGCCCTCCCCTCTCCATCCTACCAGCTTTTTCTCTAGAAACTGCTGAGTAAGGGGAAGCACAGAACTTCTGCTCAATTTTGGCAGGGGCCGTAGCGCTGGGGCCAGCGGGCAGCATGCAGACCCCCGAGCCCTTTGGGGTTCTACTCGGGGCTCAAGACCCACCAGAGGCTGGCACGCTGCTACCACATGCTAAAGAGGCGATGCTTGGCTGGTAATTAACCACTGCAATCAGCAGAGCTCTCAGCAGAGCATGCTGAAGTGAACCCTATACAGATCGAAATTAATACCGAGCAACCTAATGGGCAGAAGTGCACTCGCTAGTATTAACCTAAGAGGAAATCAAACCCTTTATATAAAGCTTTTGGCAGCAGGAATCGCCACTTTAATATCCAGCGAAGGTCTTGGCGCTAACTCTGAATTAATCCGTAATTTGGGAAGATTTCCTCAAGGTCAAGGCTTTTTTGCTAAATCTGGTTGCCCTAGATGCAAAAAGGGCTGGACATTACTGGGGGTCTCTGTGGCATCGGGGGTTGGATCAGGCTCTCACGGAGCAGGGCTGCGGCTGGGGCTGGCGGCATGTATGGTCATTAAGACAGAGGGATTAGAGCCTTCAGCCTGAATCTGAGTCTAATCCATTACCCTGTTCACGCTGTATCATTAGGAACCGGAGCTAATACCCACCATTTAGACTAAAAGAGATGGTGTGTTTTTAAAAGTTTGGTCTGGTTAACAGTGCTGTATTCAAGATTTCTGTTGCAGAGGTGCCAAAGCCATAAAATACATAAATTGCCTCTTTCTCCTCATTTTAGCATGTCATTTCATGCTTTTATATAGATATATATTTTATTATGCACTCTGTTTCTTAAGATATCATTACTTTTATCTTGGACAGTTTATTAAAGATAATTATATGGAAGTTCCCATGCTTCCTCCAAGATTGCAATTGGCTGAGCTGGATGAGAACATTATGTTAACAAGAACACATTTTGCTGTACATGAGACAATCTTTTGGGGGGGAAGAAGTGAATAATTTTCCTTCTCTTTTTCTCCCTTCTGATATTTTTCTTGAAGCTCATTTCAGCAGCAAGACATCTTCAGCTTCCCCTAGACTAAAGCAAGAGACAAGATGCAAGAGCCATTGATTCACCTTAGGGAATACTTTGGAGAGATCAAAAAGTGCTCATGTGCAAGCTGTTTCCTGTGGGAGGAGCGTGGCAGTACAATCAATCCATGAATGCATTGTAAAATCAATGCTCTGTATAATTAGGGCACTCCAAGGGTAAAAAAAAAAAAAAAAAAAAAAGGTGAAAAAAAAGGAAGGAAAAAAAAGGAAGGAAAAAAAGGAAAAAATAGGAAAAAAGAGAAGATCTTCAATGCATAACAGGACTCTTGAAGGCTGGAGAACTCACAAGCCTCTGAACAAACAGATTTTAAGTCCATTTCAGAGGCGGTGAGGGAAGATCTTGGGGGATTGATGCAAAACTCTTTTATCTTGGTGCTGTCTGCAAAATGCCGAAAGCTCTGGGATGCTGGTCACACGTGAGACAATCTCCTCGGTTCTCAGTTGGGATACCCAGTGTTTTGACACCCTGACTGCCACCAACCTGTTTGCTTTTGGCTGCCATCATCAATCATTTTGACGGCAAACCCCTTTGGCAGCCAGCAGAGATGATCTGGGAGGAAATATGTGCCCAGAAACCACCTTGGCTGTGCGTGGGGCGGCCAGGATCAGACCTGACATGCAAATTCAGTCCTCCCTCTGCAATGACAGTGGTGATGGTGGAGATCCTGCCCATCCCATCTGCATCCCCAGCAACGCAGAAAGGCTCTGACCTCAAAAGACTATTTTTTGTATTTAAATATTTCCAAACATTTCTCAGAGACCGAATGAAGCTGGATAGTAATTCCCAGCTAAACACAAATGTTAACTATAGATTATGAAAATACAATGGGGAGTAAATAGTTTTCTTTTATATGGCACTAATTTATAAGTAGAGACAATTAAGTTAGAAGACAAAAATTCCTTCAAATTAGCAGTCAATTTTGCAAGATCTTGGTGAAAGTGATAACAGGGTTTTGCCCCCAGAATCCACTTTTTGGGGTATGGGGAGGCCGTCGCAGGCTGCCAGCCCTGCCGGAACATGCTGCAGCTCTTTAACAAAGCTTGGCTTGGCAAATCAGACTCTTCAATTTAAAGGCTAAGCCACCCTTCAGTCTGATTTTTAATTATTCAATGCTAAAAGATCTCTGAAGATCCAACTCACCCCCAAAGATCCTCTCCAGAAAAGACTCCCAAGCAGGGGGGACAAAAAACCCAAACAAATTCTCTGCCTGGAATGGCCACTGTGCAGGTTAACGTTCCTCAGATGGGTCATTAGGTCTTTTATGGATTGTCAGCATGGAGAACTACTCCTGGTTCCCGTGCAAAGAAAACTACTTCATATTAAAATACATGGCTCTTGTGGGACGCGGCACTTTCACAGGGCTGCCTGTGAATTTGGCAAGAGCCCTGAAGTTGAGAAAGACAGATAACCCTGCAAATCAGAAAAGGCAGGTTTTCATCGATAGAAAATTACAGATCCCTGGTGAGAACTCTCATCATTATCTATCAAGAAACAAATTGGCCTGAGTTCCTCTTAACTAGTTCATCTGCCGGGATCTCGTGGTGGGAAGGACCTTTGCCTTCTGACCAGCCATCGGTTCGCTGCGTGTTTTAATTGCTTGTAAGGCAACTATTGCTAGAACAATCGTAAATCTGCTTATACCCCAGTTTCAAAAGAAAGTGGGGTTTTTGAGGGATTCGCTGGCCTGGAGTGCTCTGACTGGTAGCACAGGTGGGAAGGGAGAGGTTCCTGCACGGAAGAGGTGCAGAGGTGTATCCCAACCTGCCCCTATAAATCTGCGGTTAGAGCAATCCCCATCCATGTGAAACCAACTCCAGGAGCAACGCTGGGTGTCAGAGCTTCATTGTCAGATGAGGATGAGAAACATCCTCAGGGGGATGAGAAACACGCTGGCAGAGCTGCAGACCGGCTTTGCTGGGACAGCTTGGGGTCTTTAAATTTGATCTCTGGAAAAATGCGTGGATCTACCCCATATAAAATACCCAGGAATGTGGAAGGTAATTATCCCTTTTCCTTTAGGATACATAGGGCATGCTGGATGTGTGACAGCAAGGACAAAGTTTGTTGGCCATCACCCAGCTGACAGCACACAGGCAAGGACAACTCTGCCGAAACAGCGTTTGGGCTCCGTTGGCAGGAGAAAGCCGGTATGCCAAAAGGATTAATTATGCCCCCAAATAAATGTAAGGGTACGGCTGGAGAAAAGTCCCACCGGGAGGATGTCTGGCATCGAGCTGCACGCCAGAGGAAAGAGAGAAGGGGATGATACGTGGAACTTCCCAGCCATTAAAGCCAGGTGGTTAATATCCGCTCTCATTACGTGCGCGGGGGGG